>JARYGA010060131.1:147265-251270 GCA_030545235.1 Helianthus tuberosus | reverse complement strand
AGCTTATCATCCTCAGACAGATGGGCAGTCTGAGCGCACTATTCAAACTCTAGAAGACATGCTTCGGGCGTGCGTAATTGACTTTGGCAAAGGCTGGGAAAAACATCTGCCACTTGTGGAATTTTCATACAACAACAGTTACCACACCAGCATAAAGGCTGCTCCATTTGAGGCATTGTACGGGCGTAAATGCCGATCACCTCTTTGTTGGGCAGAGGTGGGTGACAGTCAGATCACAGGTCCAGAAATGGTAGTTGATACTACTGAAAAGATTGCTCAAATACGACAACGCATGGCGGCAGCTCGTGACCGTCAGAAAGTATACGCTGATAAAGACAGGAAAATACTCGAATTCCAAGTTGGGGATCGAGCACTACTCAAAGTTTCACCCTGGAGGGGTGTTGTTCGTTTTGGCAAACGAGGCAAGCTAAATCCACGATACGTTGGACCATTTGAAGTCATAGAAAAGATAGGCAAAGTGGCCTACAGACTGAACTTACCAGCTGAACTCAGTGCAGTTCACAACGTCTTTCATGTGTCGAATCTGAAGAAGTGGCAGTCAGATGAGACCTTCATAGTTCCTTTGAAGGAGCTCACTATCGACGAACGGTTGCATTTCGTCGAAGAACCAGTTGAAATCACGGACCGGGATGTTAAGGTCCTCAAGAACACCAGAATACCTCTTGTTCGAGTTCGTTGGAACTCCCGTCGTGGCCCAGAGTATACCTGGGAACGAGAAGACCAGATGGAACTCAAATATCCCCAGTTGTTCAAAAACAATGCTACTACTACTGAGGCTGAAGCTACTACAGAATTTCGGGATGAAATTCCAACTCAACGGGGGGGGGGGGATGATGTGACACCCCAGGAAAACCCGTAAACGATACAACTTACCTAGCTTCCTCAGTAACCGCATGCAAAATTTCGGGACGAAATTTCTTTCAAGTTGGGGATAATGTGACAACCCGAGTTTCCGACTTTCATTTTTCGCATTAAGTGCACGTTGACTTTGACTGTTAGTTGTTTGACTTGTTTAACTTGTAACTGTACACGTTATATTATAATAAAACGCATTGTGTTTGTATGATTTTGTGTTTGGTTGCATAACATGAAACACCTGTTGAAAACTTAAACTGTTTAACACACGAAAGGACCCGACGAAACAGACTATTTCGCCATATACATCCCGACGAAACAAGATGTGTTTCGCCATCAAGCAACTCGACGAAACAGTGTGTTTCGCCATTGAACTTCCCGACGAAACTGATTTGTTTCGCCGGCCCACTGATTCGCAAAGCCCATTAAGGGCCCAGAACGGTAATTCGTGTATATTAACGTGAACCGACTCCCTGTTTCACACTTTGAACTAAAATAGAAACCCTAGAACTCTCCACTCTGTGAAGGCGATAACCATCTTCAACCATCATCTTTCTCTCTCGAATCCTCCCTTGTTCATCCCGGATATCTCGGTTAGTGTGTGCTCGTCTAATCGGTTTCTTTGTTCTTTGTTTTCTTTATACATGTTGTGTATATGCTTGATTTCTGGATTATAGGAGTATATGTGTATGATGAATACTTAGGGTTTCATGAACCTCTCAATGATTATGCATGTTAGCGGGTATGCATAGAGTATGGATTTTATGAGTGTTGTTTTGTGATGATTACATGATTTTATTGATGATGATGATGATATGATCCCTGTTTCATTGATGCTTCGGTTGAGATGCATAGATTAATGATTAGTAACATAAGACTCATTATATTGAGCGAGGATTGAACGTTTTTCTGAAAAACTGTTGTATCGGCGATTAGGGTTTCTGTGTTATCCAAATCTGCTGTTACTGATGTCTGCGAAATTGACATCCGACGAAACAGAACTCTCGGCGAAACAGAAAGTGTTTCGCCAAGAGTAATCGACGAAATTGAATTATGTTTCGCCAAATAAGACCCCGACGAAACAGAACGTGTTTCGTCAAATGGGTGTTTCGCCAATATCTGTGTTTCGCCAAGATGTGTATTTCGCCGAACAGTTAATCTGCGCAGTAACTTGAGTTAATTCTGTTAAGTGTTAACTGGGTTAGTTAACTGCTGTTAAGTGTAACCATATTGTACATGACTGTGATTACGTGTTGCATGCTTATACGTGAACAACTTGAACACAAACTGATTATGTATACGTGCATACTTTAGGACGTGATTGATTACTTGCGAGCATACACTTAGCATACCGAGCAAACCAAAGTGAGTTCACACTTCTACCAAGGCATGGGATTCCCGGGGATGGGAATGGGTTGATTGATTATTTACGCTTAAGAGTTATTGGAATTACATACCATTGACCTCGGGAGAGGAAGGTCAATGGTAGATACTATTAGACTAGTGATACACATACTATAACAATCTTCGCAAACATGCCTGGAATGGCCGCGAACTATACTAGAACAATCTTCGCAAACATGCCTGGAATGGCCGCGAACTATACTTAAATCTTCGCAAACATGCCTGGAGGGCCGCGATACAAATATAACTAGTCTATAAACATTTGGGAAACCCCCACTAAACTTCGCAAACATGCCTTGAGGGCCGCGATGCTATTACATACGATACATGATTACAAATCGAACATACGATTTACGAAATGAACATTATAACTAAATAACCAACTGTGAACTCGCTCAACTAGTTGTTGACTCTCTGTTACATGCCTTGCAGGACCATAGGTGCTGTTGGAGCTTGCACGGGAGGCTCAGTCGTTGTGGATATGGATCGTGAATGTGTTGTTAAACTTTATGCCTTTTTGTACTTAAACTGATGTTGGGTTTTTACATTAATGCTTCCGCTACACACTTGTTTATATTTGGTTTTGTAAACACCTATCGTATTGATGAATGTCTTTTGATATGAATACTTATGTTCAATATGATTGGTGGCTTGATCCTGGTCATGTCACGCCTCCAAGCGGTAGTATTCCGTAATGTGGATTTTGGGGGTGTGACAAAACGCGTTCGGAACACCTAACTAGTCCTATGGTAAGTAAAATATGCCTTAACATGTCTAATATTGTTGCCAAAACAGTTTAGATATCAAAAGTTATGTTACATATGCTTAATATGAATTTTGGCGTAAAAAGGGCATTTTGGTCATTTACCTAAGACATATAAACTACCTATCATACAACTAACTAAACATCGTGACAATAAGGTATAACCTTGGAAGGTTATTCCCTATACAACTATGGTCACCTAATGTGTTTGGTCAGATCCTAATGATCTACCAAACGGGTCGGGTTCGAAAGCATAAGCGATTGTTTAGATCGCTTACCTTTACGACCCTAGACAAGCACAAAACTAAAGGTGACGAGCTAAGCATGTTAAAACATGCTTAATTAAGTTTAGAAAACAGGTTTGGTATCAAAACAAACGGTTTTGATACCTAAGAGTAGTTTGGTTACAAAATACGCTCACGTTAAGCCGAAACTACGACTCGTCACTGAGCCTAGATAACGTGGTAATCAGTAGGTATAGTCACTAGGGACTATAACCATCGTGATTACGCTCACGTTATGAAGTTCAAACGAACTTCGCATTGACCATAAACTGGTCAATGCAGAAAGTCAAACGAAGTTTGACTTTAACGCTAAAAGAATAAAAAGAACGAAGGAACACTTACAAAGGGTCCCCGAAAGCTTTGATTTCTCACGTATTCTCAGGTATGAAGTGGTTTCACTTCAACTTAGAGAACTTTCAAGAAATTCAAGTGGGTTTTGCAAGTGAAAGGGTTGGGTATTTATAGGAATGTTGGAACCGTTAAGATCGTTTATCGAATAACGTGCTTCAATCTCATCCCTACATTTGTTACAACACCTTGGTACCCAAATTGGCCACCCATGATCAGGAAATGACAAGTGTGGGTGAGGAGATGGGTGCATAACAGCAGTTAACAGCTGTTTAAACATGTTTAACTGATCTGGGAGCCTGACACGGGCCACATAAGGGACACCCCAGGGCTTACGCGGGCCGCCTGGGTCTTCTGATCAGAAGCAAACTTTCAAAAATGACAGTTTTGGTCCCTGTTATGCATTAAAGCCATTTCCGACACGTTTAAGGCCCGTTAAGCCAACGTTAAGGCCCTAAAATGATGCCTAAACATTTTGGACAACAAACATGCTCAAAAATATGCTGGATGTTGGTTCGTTTGGTCGTACGGTCGCGATGTTCGCTTAATTACGACGAAAATCGCATAAGCGCGAAAAACGATCCAAATTGCGCGACGAATGGTTTTTTCTTATGCCAAACACTAAAATAAAATATTTTAGTGCTTACATAAATTTTTGGATGTCCGGATGTATTCAGAATGTAAGTTATGCGCGAAAATGCAAACTTATGCACTTTTTGACGCTTTTAGTCCCTGAATGACCCAAAAGTTTATTTTAGCACACCGAACCCCTCAAAGCCTATTTCTAAGCTATGTAAAGGGTATTTATGGTATGTTTAACTTATGGTCATGTTCCGGAATGTCTGTTACAGTTCAAATTGGCATACTTTCGCAGTTTGTCAAATTTAGTCCCTGTAGGCGAATTAATTTGTTTTTGCCATACCAAAGCCTTCAAAACTTATTTCTAAGTTATGTAAAGGTTATTTAAGGTATGTTAAGTATATGTTGATGTTCCAGAGTAATTTTCGCATTAAACTGATTACGTTTACGCACCAGTTTGCGTATAACTCTCCAGAAAGCGATGTAAAGTTTGAAATTGAACAAAAGTCAAAACATGAAAAATGTAAAACATAACCAAACAAACATTGGGATCAAATAACATTGTTTTATTGATAATTGAACTGTTCACAATGATTACAAGCACAGATGTTACAGTCTCCCCTACTTGTGGAAATTTCGTCCCGAAATTTATTTAGAGGAAACTCGTGGGAATAGATGTGGATACTTCGCCTTCATTTGATCTTCGCGTTCCCAAGTAAAATCAGGTCCACGTTTAGATTCCCAGTGAACTTTGACCAATGGAATGCGCTTGCGTTTGAGCCACTTGACTTCACGTTCCATGATTTCCACTGGCTTCTCAACAAATTTTAGTGTTTTATCAACACGAATTTCGTCAAGTGGTATGTGGAGGTTCTCATCAGCTAAACACTTCTTGAGATTGGACACGTGAAAGGTTGGATGAACATTTCCAAGTTCAGGAGGTAACTCAAGTCTGTAGGCTACCTTACCGATTCTTTCGACGATCCTGAATGGTCCAACATATCTAGGTGCAAGTTTTCCTTTCTTTCCAAATCTGATCACACCTTTCCAAGGTGAGACCTTAAGTAATACACGATCACCGACTTGAAATTCCAAGGGCTTGCATTTTAGGTCCGCGTAACTCTTTTGACGGCATCTCGCTGCCTGAAGGTTATCACGAACTTTCTTAACCTTATCAGTTGTCTCTAAAATGAGGGCAGGTCCAGTAAGCTGAGCCTCAATGATCTCATTCCAGCAGACTGGTGAACGACATTTTCGACCATAGAGAGCCTCGAAAGGAGCCATGTTGATGCTGGAGTGATAACTGTTGTTGTAGGAGAATTCAATTAACGGGAGATGTGAATCCCAACTACCACCAAAATCGATCACACAAGCTCTAAGCATATCCTCCAGAGTCTGGATTGTTCTTTCAGATTGACCATCCGTTTGCGGATGATAAACTGTGCTCAGATTAAGTTGGGTCCCCATAGCAGATTGCATGGTTCTCCAAAAATGAGAAGTGAAGCGAGCATCTCTGTTAGAGATGATGTTCAAAGGAACACCATGTCGAGATACTATTTCATCCACATAGATCTTAGCAAGTTTGTCAGCAGAAAAATCCTCACGGATTGGTAAGAAATGCGCTGACTTAGTAAGATGATCAACAACTACCCAGATGGCATCATGACCTTTCTTTGTGCGTGGAAGTTTGGTAACAAGATCCATAGTAATGTTTTCCCATTTCCAAACTGGGATCTCTGGTTGCTCCAATAAACCCGAAGGACGTTGATGTTCAGCCTTAACCTTAAGACAAGTAAGGCATTTTGATACATATAAGGCGATGTCTTTCTTCATACCAGGCCACCAATACTGAATACGAAGGTCCTTATACATCTTATCTGAGCCAGGATGAATAGAATAACGAGACTTATGGGCTTCATCCATAAGCAAGGTGCGAAGATCATCTTGGCTTGGGACCCACAAACGGTCCATGAAGTAATACGATCCATTGTCCTTCAGTTCAAGATCAGGGGTTATGTGATAGGGAAATTCCTTATCCATCAAACCTTGTGAAACACAAGTGTGTTGAGCCTGAGAAATGCGGGTTTGGATATCGGATCGAGCTTGAATATCAGATTGAATACGAATACAATGAAGCTTAGTACGTTCCTTACGAATCAATGCATCGGCTACGATATTCGCCTTACCAGGATGGTAGCGAATTTCGCAGTCATAGTCGTTTAGAAGCTCAACCCAACGTCGTTGCCTCATGTTGAGTTCTTTCTAATTGAAGATATGTTGAAGACTTTTGTGGTCCGTGAAAACCACACATTTTGTACCGTACAAATAGTGTCTCCAGATCTTAAGAGCAAAGACAACTGCACCCAACTCAAGATCATGAGTGGTGTAGTTCTTTTCATGCACCTTCAACTGCCTCGATGCATATGCTATGACTTTGTTTCTTTGCATCAGAACACAGCCAAGACCCAATTTAGATGCATCGCAATAAACGACGAAATCATCATTGCCCTCAGGCAAGGTCAGAACAGGCGCGTCACAAAGCTTCTGCTTCAAGTTTTGAAAAGCTTCCTCTTGTTTGAATCCCCAATCAAAGGGCTTGTTCTTCTGAGTTAGAGAAGTTAGAGGAACTGCAATCTTTGAGAAGTTCTCAATGAAGCGGTGGTAATAACCCACAAGTCCAAGAAAAGAACGAACTTCAGTAGGAGTAGTAGGCGTATCCCAATCCTTAATAGCACTGATCTTGGAGGGATCTACATGAATACCTTGTTCGTTCACAATATGTCCTAAAAATTGAACTTCCTTGAGCCAAAACTCACACTTGGAGAATTTGGCAAAAAGTTGCTCTTTCTTTAGGAGTTCCAGAGTAAGACGAAGATGTTGCTCGTGATCAGCTCGCGTCTTGGAGTATATCAAGATGTCATCAATAAAAACAATGACGAACTAATCCAAATAAGGCTTGCAGACCCTATTCATTAAGTCCATGAAAACAGCAGGAGTATTAGTCAAACCGAATGGCATGACTGTGAACTCATAATGCCCATAACGAGTGCGGAACGCTGTCTTGGGAATATCTTCTTCATGCACACGAAGTTGATGATATCCAGATCGCAGATCAATCTTTGAAAAATAAGAAGCACCCTGTAACTGATCAAATAGATCATTGATGCGAGGTAGGGGATATCGATTCTTGATGGTAAGCTTGTTAAGCTCACGATAATCGATACACATCCTAAAAGGTCCATCCTTCTTCTTGACAAAAAGAACGGGAGCATCCCAAGGTGAAAAGCTAGGACGGATAAAACCTTTGTTAGAGAGCTCCTGAAGCTGCTTAGACAACTCTTGCATCTCAGACGGTGCAAGACGATATGGGGATCTGGCAATGGGATTGGCACCAGGTACGAGATCAATACGGAACTCAACTTGGCGTGCTGGGGGTAGACCAGGTAACTCTTCAGGAAACACATCAGGATAATCCCTAACAACAGGGATATCTTGAATAGACTTACCTTTGCCCTTATCTGCTACAACATGTGCCAAAAAGGCCACATAGTTCTTTCGCAGATACTTCCGAGCTTTAAAACAAGACATGAGTTTGAGACCACCGGTAGGTTTCTCACCATGCACCTGTAGGATCTCGCCTGTCGAAAGCGGCACACGAACAATCTTCTCAAAACAAACTACCTCTGCGCGATGCTTGGCTAACCAATCCATACCCACAATAACGTCAATGCTTCCAAGTTGCATAGGCGTGAGGTTAATAGGAAAAAGATGGTCGTTAAGGTTTAACTGGTAGTTGCGAAGAACATAATCAAGAACAATGGGTTAACCACTAGCAACCTCTACTGTCAAGGGTTTTCCTAGTTTCGTTCTAGACATGCGAAGCAATGGCTCAAAAGATAATGACACAAAACTCTTATCGGCACCCGAATCAAAAAGAACAGATGCAGGCTGATTATTAATAAAGAACGTACCATTCACCACTTCATTGTCTGCTTGTGCCTCTTGTGCATTCATGTTGAAGACTCGCCCTTGAGCCTGAGCCTGATTCTGATTTGGATTAGCATTCACCAATCTTGGACACTGATTACGGTAGTGGGTCAGATCCCCACAGTTATAACAAGAACCTGGTGGGTAGTGTGGTCGTGCAGCTTGACCTTGTTGCTGGGCAGGAGGCTGAGCAACTCGTTGAGCCGGGTTCTGAACTGCCTGATTCTGAGCAAAACGACAAACATCAGCAAGATGACCTGACTTCCCACAGTTAGTACAGAAACGGCACGGAAGTTGCGGCTGATGGTGACTGTTACATCTATTGCACAAACGCTTCCTCGCTGGAGGCTGTGCGGGTTGGTTGGGAGCTGCCTAGTTAACTTGGGCAATGACAGCAAAATTTTGGGAAGCCTTACTGTAACATTCCTATTTTTATATATAAGAATTAGGAGTCTGGTTAAATTTATTAACCACTAGTAACTAGTTACTAGTTTATTTTTAATATAACTATTCAACCTAAATAGTTTAAACACTATTTTATATAATTGGTTGAAATATTATATTAATTAATTGGCCTGGATATGAGTGACCTTTCTAATAAAATAAAAGTCTATAAAAACTTATATTATTAGACGGGTAGTCTACGGGTAAGTTGACTATTAAAAATATGAAGTTCCTAGACGGGCCTAGGAACCGTATAATAATTAAATTATAAAAAAATACATTGTATTTGAACTTACTCTATTTTTAATGAAACTTGGTTCAAAATGTAGATATAAATATTCTCGTTTTAATAACATATTTATTATTTTCTAGAACGTTATATTTTAGAAGTTATATGCGCCAAACCAATAAAGCAGTTGAATTAATTATAATATATAGAATAATAAAATAATATTAACATATAAATTTCTTATATATATAAACGTGGCTTTCAAAAAGAAAATAATAAATAAAAAGAATTTTAACTAACTTTTACATCATATAGGATATATGTAGTATGCATGGCTACGTGTCCTCAAAAGAACAATACACTCTTAGAATGTGGACATGTATCAAGTATTAGCATTAATTGAAAGATGGACGTGGATGTTTGGCATGGCCTATAATACAAAAATCTCAAACTATAAATATGATCATTCTTTTCCTTTCTCTTCACCGATGTCTCGCCTTCCCATCTCTTTAAATTTCTATTTTTATTTTTATTTTCACCTATAATAATAATAATAAGGTCATGTCCCGTTTTAAGTGTTTTAACTCCCGATCACCGCTACCCTTTCCGATTGATCTGAGCCACATAAACACATGTCAGGGCTCTGCCCGAATAAGTTGTTAGGGTTCTGTCTCGTGACATAGGGACAAGGTTGAAATTAGGGGTACTATACTTAACACGAGTGCTTTATATATTTTCAAAATAGCTCAGAAGTTATACCCAAAATTTTATACCAGGAGGCTTTCTAGTTGTACCCTAAAGTTACAAAGTGGGTCCCTTTTCTTTTCTCACCGTTTTATTTCCTTTTTGTCCCAAACCGTAACAACTCTCGTTAAAACTATTATTTTCTTATTATATATATATATATATATTATATTTTGTACAATAAGAAACCCTTGTTAAGACACTCAAGTAATCCTGCACAATCCCTAAAATTTTCAGAACAATCAGAATCAGGATCAGGGCCCCTAAAACTCAGGAGGGGGGATTCCCTACTCTACGATTATCCACATATCTTGTTGTCTAAATCGAATTTCTTCGATCCGTCGACTCACACAAGCTAGTTGGACACGTGGCAACCCTATGGTGAATGGTGACCCGTCGCGCCACGCGACGCCCCCAGGGTAACCCCTCGCGTCACGCGAGGGGGTCAAAATCTCAGTATAAATAGAGGATGTTGGGACTTGATTTCTGGAGTTGGAACGACGTTAAAATTCGTTTTACACTTCGAGATATCGTCTGTTTACTACCAAACACACACTAGCTCGAATTCTCCTACAATACCGGGTATTAACTCGACCGCTGCTACGATTCAATGTCCGATCGATTGAAACTATCCGACCGGATGTTTAAACGCTATCCTTTGTCATTAGTCGTGATTCCGACAGAATGTTTTAGTACCACCCGAACTCGGGGAATACTCTGTCATTTGTTGTGAATCCGATGGATGTTTAAGTGTTGCACTTTGTCATTCGTTGTGAGGGTTTTAATCTCGTGAGTTATCGTAAATGCTGTATTAGTTACTTACCGAGTTCGTGTGCACTAGGTTACAAGGCTAACCAGTAGGCTAATCTCTGCCTGTATAAATCTGCAATATATATCAAGGCTTATCTGTAGATTAAACTTTGCCCGTATGAATCTGCAGGCTTATAATGTGAGTCATTCTCTTTTTATCAAATTTGTTTACAAAATCATGTATATTTTCAAAGTTATAATTACAGTGATTAAGTTTATGTAATCACCAAATTACAGTCGGTATGTGGGGTATTGTGCACATTACTGCTGTTTTATCACTTTAGGTGGGCGAGCCTAAAATTAGTGATATTCGTCACTATTGGGTGACAGGACCCAATAGTGGTATGACCATAGTCACAGATCCGGTCGAGTGACAAATACTGTGGGTAGTTGGTTGATATCAGAAACATTGTAATCTCTCTTAATACTGTAAATTATAACAAACGTGTCTTTTTAGTAAATAGAATGATTCACCAGTATTTCCTGCTGATAAAACCTTTTTAAAACGCGTTTCAGGTAATTACAGTAGATTGGAGTAAGAGTTGGATACGGCACTGAAAGGCTTCAAGAAGTGGCTTATTTTATTAATTAAATCAAATTAAGAAATATTGTTTTATGTAATCAAATTTATCTTTATTAAAGCTACCATTGTAAAACATGGGTTTATCCCATCTATTTAATAAATAAAATCCGGTGTTTTCTAAACTCTGATATTTTTCCTAACTCACGGTCCTGATGAAATTTCCGCTGCGATATTTCTCAAAATAATCACCGGTACCACTTGGCTGTTCACGGCTCCCGATTCCGTCCAGGGTGGGTCGGGGGTCGTGACAGAAGGTGGTATCAGAGCCACTAATTTAAGCCAATAGGTGTTGTAATAAAATACCTAAGTATTAACGAAGAGTTAGGAACTTGATATTTTATGGTAGCACTCAGGATAGTATTTAGACTTGAACTTAAGAAAAGATGCCTTAGTATAAGCTTCGAGATAAGCTAAGTACTTGTGTAAATAAAGTATGGAAGGTTTTGGTATGCTATAAGAATGATAATTAGAATATTGCAAGATACGATAAACAAGCAATAACATTTAATTGCTATTAATTCTTGCTTATTAATATTACTTGGTCTAGAAATGTTACGGGAATACAAATTTCCTTGATTTTCGATAAAAGCCCTATTAAGAGAGGCACTTTTAAAATCTTGAAAAGACACTATTTATGGGAAATAGAAAATTTTCTCCGGCAAGACTGGGTATGGTGTAGCAAACTCTCCAGTTTGTCCGGATATACTGAAGTTACCGCTCCGGCGAGAACCGGATAAGACGAGGTATATAATATGTCAAACAAGTGACAAGATTTCCCTAAATAGTATCATGACTTGATATCCGACTTGTTTTTGGAAATATGAATATATTAAATACATTGACCTTATAAAGGGTATGTATATTATAGCATATATGTGATTATATAGATATGTATATCTATAAGAAATTCCAAAAGACAATTTGGAATAAAGCATAAGCATATGTGTCCATAATAAATCTAGATTTCTTTATTAGGAATCTCTTATCTATAATTCCGATATCAAACATTATTTCGTTTGATCATCTACCTCGAAACTCATAAAAACAATGGAAACTCTTTAAGTTGGGACGCCATCAAAAGTATAAGAATTTCCAATACATTATCATAGACTATTAACGCAAGTAAGAAATATGTAAATTTGTGCTAGTGCACAAGAAAACACATGAAACTTAAATTATACGTCCACAGACATCGAAGTATATCACACACGACTTCCAAGTCAAGACCTTCGGAAAATATAAAATGGGCACGATGACACCAATGTTAATTCCGTCAGTATAAGAACTACTAATAAAAAAGAAGCACTTTGTTACGCGATCCTACAAACGACATGAATATCGCTGAAGTACGTTGTAACAAGATTTCACAACCATCGGTGCACAGTCTAATCAGAGTCCTAATTATTATCCTTGCAAAAAGGAGTCACATACCTTTGCAACTCCCCTATTTCATTTTATTCGACATTCACTGGTAATCTCACTTAAACAACGGTTATCACACGAAATTCCAGATAAAAGTTCTTATATTTCTTTAGTTGAAATTCTGATTCTGCATATAATAAGTTGACTTTCGTGTTTCTACTTTCCCTAATGGTCATCATACCATTAGGATTTCTTTCATAGTAGCAAATATTGATCTATTTCATTTCCTGGTAAATTCACACGTTACACATGCACTGTTTGTTGTGCATGTGGTTCGTTTATGAAAACCTCTGGAGGGTTTCATTCCGATTTGTTATTTTATCCAAACTCAAATATCATTCCGCTTTTTGCACTGTGAACCGCATTATTGCAAAACGATGACTCTTTGATATCGAGTCAATGAATTTCTTAAATTCTTCTTAAACCATTGAGGTAAAGAATTTATATTTTATATATATGTATAAAAAAATTATGTTGAGATATACTCTCATTTAAGTTTATGTTTAAGTTATTTATTATTAATAATTTTAATTATTAATAATAATATATTAATAATAGTAGTGTTAGTATTATTTTTAGGTACTAGGGTTATTATCTAGGGCAGGTATTGGATAGCCTAGCCTTAGTTAGGCATGGACTGATCACCTATGCTTAAACAAGGCAGCACTAACCAATATCCAACCATGATAATGACTAGTTAATGTATATAAATTAAGTCATCATACTTATTTAGTAAATTTTAATTATATATAAAAATATTTTACTTTGTACTGTAAGGAGAAGACATATTTTCATAAAACAATACAAGAATTAGAGGGACGAATAAAATTATATAAATAATTGTCTATCACATGTTTTGTGGTAACTATGTACCGTAACGCTCTGGCAAGAAAATGACCATATAAGAATAAAATGGTAGTCATCAACTACGTTGGGTTAGGGGAACATTGTAATATATAAGAATAGTCCCCGTTTTCACTTATTTACAACATTTGAAAATACATTCACAACGTTATATGGTTTCAAAATAAAAATAAGTAATCACACAGAATCGACCCATTAAGTGTTATATATTTACAAAATATTTTACAAATACTTTTGTACAATAAATATTTTTACACCGTTATTTACAACTTTCATTTAACGTTATAAATAATAGTGATTTCTTTTACAAAATAATAAATACTAAAATATTTTGTAATGTAATAACTTCATTGCGGTGTTTTATAATTACATAGTAAATATAAGTTATTTTACATAGTATAGTAAAATACTAAAATAATATTTATTTAAAAGTGGTGACCATTTACATATAGTAAAAATGCGTAACATATAATATATATTACATAGTATTTATATTTGATATGTAAGATACGGTTCAGATAGGGACACAAATAATATATATTACATTTGCTTTACAAATATAATATAATGGTTGGTCATGCCAAAACAACTTATTCTTATTATATTTCACATAGTATGAAAAATATGGTCACTAATAGTGTACTATCACATTGTTTCACAATTAAAACAACTTGGAACTTTAAACAATGATACACTAACTCTATTGTATTTTGGTGTATCTTTGCAATTCACTCATCTCAACACTTTGATTTTCTCATATCATAAATATTTGACAAATCATTTTTCATGCTTTTATTTCATTTTGAGCCTATCAATTCTAAGTCTTCCTCAGTTGCCAATAAAAGTAAGATTTCTTTTGACAAAAATTTTTATTGATTCTAAAAGTCATTCACATTCATTTTTAAATATCTATTGATCATATATCTTTTGGCTTGAACCTAGTCACTTTGGAAATTATATCATTTCATCTCATTCATTTATCATTAATTTCTTGAACTAATTCAGTTGAACCATTGAATCCTACTTATTGTACAACTCGTAGTCACAAAATTTGATATTTTAATTCTGTGTCATCTACCTTAATATCGTTTTATTGACTAAAATATGACATAAATCTAAAAGAAATATCGTAACCCAAATCTCGAGGACGAGATTTAAAACAAGGTGGGTAGAATGTAACATTCCTATTTTTATATATAAGAATTAGGAGTCTGGTTAAATTTATTAACCACTAGTAACTAGTTTATTTTTAATATAACTATTCAACCTAAATAGTTTAAACACTATTTTATATAATTGGTTGAAATATTATATTAATTAATTGGCCTGAATATGAGTGACCTTTCTAATAAAATAAAAGTCTATAAAAACTTATATTATTAGACGGGTAGTCTACGGGTAAGTTGACTATTAAAAATATGAAGTTCCTAGACGGGCCTAGGAACCGTATAATAATTAAATTATAAAAAAATAAATTGTATTTGAACTTACTCTATTTTTAATGAAACTTGGTTCAAAATGTAGATATAAATATTCTCTTTTTAATAACATATTTATTATTTTCTAGAACGTTATATTTTAGAAGTTATATGCGCCAAACCAATAAAGCAGTTGAATTAATTATAATATATAGAATAATAAAATAATATTAACGTATAAATTTCTTATATATATAAACGTGGCTTTCAAAAAGAAAATAATAAATAAAAAGAATTTTAACTAACTTTTACATCATATAGGATATATGTAGTATGCATGGCTACGTGTCCTCAAAAGAACAATACACTCTTAGAATGTGGACATGTATCAAGTATTAGCATTAATTGAAAGATGGACATGGATGTTTGGCATGGCCTATAATACAAAAATCTCAAACTATAAATAGGATCATTCTTTTCCTTCTCTTCACCGACGTCTCGCCTTCCCATCTCTTTAAATTTCTATTTTTATTTTTATTTTCACCTATAATAATAATAAGGTCCTGTCCCGTTTTAAGTGTTTTAACTCCCGATCACCGCTACCCTTTCCGATTGATCTGAGCCCCATAAACACATGTCAGGGCTCTGCCCGACTAAGTTGATGGGGTTCTGTCTCGTGACATAGGGACAAGGTTGAAATTAGGGGTACTATACTTAACACGAGTGCTTTATATATTTTCAAAATAGCTCAGAAGTTATACTCAAAATTTTATACCAGGAGGCTTTCTAGTTGAACCCTAAAGTTACAAAGTGGGTCCCTTTTCTTTTCTCACCGTTTTATTTCCTTTTTGTCCCAAACCGTAACAACTCTCGTTAAAACTATTATTTTCTTATTATATATATATATATATATATTATATTTTGTACAATAAGAAACCCTAGTTAAGACACTCAAGTAATCCTGCACAATCCCTGAAATTTTCAGAACAATCAGAATTAGGATCAGGGCCCCTAAAACTCAGGGGGTATTCCCTACTCGACGATTATCCACATATCTTGCTGTCTAAATCGAATTTCTTCGATCCGTCGACTCACACAAGCTAGTTGGACACGTGGCAACCCTATGGTGAATGGTGACCCGTCGCGCCACGCGACGCCCCCAGGGTGACCCCTCGCGTCACGGGAGGGGGTCAAAATCTCAGTATAAATAGTGGATGTTGGGACTTGATTTCTGGAGTTGGAACGACGTTAAAATTCGTTTTACACTTCGAGATATTGTCCGTTTACTACCAAACACACACTAGCTCGAATTCTGCTACGATATCGGGTATTAACTCGATCGCTGCTACGATTCAATGTCCGATCGATTGAAACTATCCGACCGGATGTTTAAGCGCTATCCTTTGTCATTAGTCGTGATTCCGACAGGATGTTTGAGTACCACCCGAACTCGGGGAATACTCTGTCATTTGTTGTGAATCCGATGGATGTTTAAGTGTTGCACTTTGTCATTCGTTGTGAGGGTTTTAATCTCGTGATTTATCGTAAATGCTGTATTAGTTACTTACCGAGTTCGTGTGCACTAGGTTACAAGGCTAACCAGTAGGCTAATCTCTGCCTGTATAAATCTGCAATATATCAAGGCTTATCTGTAGATTAAACTTTGCCCGTATGAATCTGCATGCTTATAATGTGAGTCATTCTCTTTTTATCAAATTTGTTTACAAAATCATGTATATTTTCAAAGTTATAATTACAGTGATTAAGTTTATGTAATCACCAAATTACAGCCGGTATGTGGGGGTATTGTGCACATTACTGCTGTTTTATCACTTTAGGTGGGCGAGCCTAAAATTAGTGATATTCGTCACTATTAGGTGACAAGACCCAATAGTGGTATGACCATAGTCACAGATCCGGTCGAGTGACAAATACTGTGGGTAGTTGGTTGATATCAGAAACATTGTAATCTCTCTTAATACTGTAAATTATAACAAACGTGTCTTTTTAGTAAATAGAATGATTCACCAGTATTTCCTGCTGACAAAACCTTTTTAAAACGCGTTTCAGGTAATTACAGTAGATTGGAGTAAGAGTTGGATACGGCACTGAAAGGCTTCAAGAAGTGGCTTATTTTATTAATTAAATCAAATTAAGAAATATTGTTTTATGTAATCAAATTTATCTTTATTAAAGCTACCATTGTAAAACATGGGTTTATCCCATCTATTTAATAAATAAAATCCGGTGTTTTCTAAACTCTGATATTTTTCCTAACTCACGGTCCTGATGAAATTTCCGCTGCAATATTTCTCAAAATAATCACTGGTACCACTTGGCTGTTCACGGCTCCCGATTCCGTCCAGGGTGGGTCGGGGGTCGTGACACTTACGCTTCCTTGACCCTTTCGAAGAACCAGATTCCTTACCCTTCTTGTTCTTACCCTTCTTGTCATCCTCTTTGTCAGACGCCTGCTTCTTACCTTTGTCACCCTTTTTATGCATCTTTCCCTTTCGAACCTGCGACTCAGTCAATGTCGCTGCTAACTCGACCGCCTGACGGAGTGTGGTAGGGTTACTACCAGTAATGATGTCTTGTACTGAGTCAGGTAGACCATCGATGTACCTTTCGATAGCCTTGTCGAGTGGGGTGACCATTGTTGGGCAAAGCAGACTTAACTCCTCATACCTATCAGTATACGCCCTGTGCTCGCCACTGTCTTGTTTCAAGTCATCAAACTTTCTCTCCAAAGCTCGCTGTTCATGACGAGGACAAAACTCCCTCATCATAAGGGCCCTAAGTTCGGCCCAAGTTTGTGCTAGAGTAACTTCTGCACCTCGGTCTCTCATAACCCCGTTCCACCACGTAAGAGCCCTCTTCTGAACATGACGGAAAGTGTTCTCAATGCTCTCGAACCATTGAAGGAGCCCAGTTGCTCCCTCAGAACCACTAAACTTGAGCGGGTTAGCCGAGTTAAAACTCTTGAAGTTACAAGGAGCATTGTGGTTGTTGTTGGCTTGGTTCCATTGAGCAATAAGGTTTGGGAACGTAGCAGCCATTTGCTGCGCAATGATTTCTGCTAGTTCGGCATTAGCTATCTGATTCTCGCGTCGAGAAAGCATTCTAAAAGAGGAAACATGAAAGGAAACGAGTGAGATGATTGGATGAAAAGAATGAGATGATACAGAAACAAAACGTGACAACAGCAAAGATGGTGGTCATTTGTTCGTTATCACAAAGCAAACAAACGACACACAGTGACTAATCAAAGTAAATGGGTCAAAAATAATGTATCGCGAAGACATGCTTGCCTATAAGTGAACACTCACCCCAAGAGTTCCCAGGTAAGAGTGACTGGTCCGATTATGTGGATTTGTACGAACACTCTAGCCTTAGACAGAAAACCCAGGGTACAGGCATTCACCCTTCCAGTTCGCACGTGTTCACACTATTTAGGACCCAAAACTTTGACGAGATTTTGAAAATTCAAAGGGTTTCAAAACCTTATAACAGAGGGTTCAAAACCTAGTAATCAATCATCCTAGATCAGATGATTAGTTTTCAAGGCGGATTCGAACTTGATGTTCTCGTTGTGGTTATCACCTAAGGATAGGTGAAGTGCATGTTTTAAAATCTAAACATAAGATAACTTGTGTTGGGGTCCTAGAAAGTTATAGTCTAGGTCAAAGCATTACTAATAACCTAATTCCCTATAACCATTGGCTCTGATACCAACTCTTCTGTCACACCCCGACCACGTAAAACGAGAAACACGTGGCGGAAACGACGGGGAGTGTTGTAACAGAATTATTGTTTCACAACCATGGAAATTAAAGTTACGTTTTATTTATCAACATGAGAGTTACATTGTCTTTAAACATGAAACCAAGAGTACATAACATAATTAAACTAAGTCTATCTTCGTTTTATGTCTCTAAGGCACAGGTCCGCCCTAATGTCACGATCATCATCCTAAGCGACTGCTCCTGAGAACACATGTGAAAATAGGTATGTCAGCATAAAAATGCCTGTGAGATACATAGGTTTAGTGAAAATAGGATTTATGACTTGGGTTTTAAAAGATAGGTTTAATAAAAATTAGTCATAAATCTTGTTAAGTGTTTTCTTTTGTAAATCGTATGAAAACTCGATAAGAAATCAGACTATATAAAAGAATGGCGTATGGTTAATAAAATAACCGACTAAAATGAGTTGGATAAAATAAACTGTTTTGTAAGACAATGTCTTGTGAAAAATAAGTTGTTTATGTAAAATGTAATATGTCAAATATTGAAATGATTTAAGTAAGGCTACGACATGTAAATGAAACCTAACCTAAGTGCTTACGACCCATTACGACCCGTTTAGATAGCTTATACTACTTTAACGCGTCGTTCGCGTGAAACGCGTTCGGAACGCCTAACTAGTCCTATGAGAAGTAAAATATGCCTTAACATGTCTAATATTGTTTCCAAAACAGTTTAGATATCAAAAGTTATGCTACATATGCTTAATATGAATTTTAGCGTAAAAAGGGCATTTTGGTCATTTACCTAAGGCATATAAACTACCTATCATACAACTAACTAAACGTCGTGACCATAAGGTATAACCTCGGAAGGTTATTCCCTATACAACTATGGTCACCTAATGTGTTTGGTCGGATCCTAATGATCGACCAAACATGTCGGGTTCGAAAGTATAAGCGATTGTTTAGATCGCTTACCTTTACGACCCTAGACAAGCACAAAACTAAAGGTGGCGAGCTAAGCATGTTAACATGCTTAACTAAGTTTAGAAAACAGGTTTGGTATCAAAACAAACGGTTTTGATACCTAAGAGTAGTTTGGTTACAAAATACGCAAGAATGCGCATTTTAGCCGAAACTACGACTCGTCACTGAGCCTAGATAACGTGGTAATCAGTAGGTATAGTCACTAGGGACTATAACCATCGTGATTACGCTCACGTTATGAAGTTCAAACGAACTTCGCATTAACCATAAACTGGTCAATACAGAAAGTCAAACAAAGTTTGACTTTAACGCTAAAAGAATAAAAAGAACGAAGGAACACTTACAAAGGGTCCCCGAAAGCTTTGATTTCTCACGTATTCTCAGGTATGAAGTGGTTTCACTTCAACTTAGAGAACTTTCAAGAAATTCAAGTGGGTTTTGCAAGTGAAAGGGTTGGGTATTTATAGGAATGTTGGAACCGTTAAGATCGTTTATCGATTAACGTGCTTCAATCTCATCCCTACATTTGTTGCAACACCTTGGTACCCAAATTGGCCACCCATGATCAGGAAATGACAAGTGTGGGTGAGGAGATAGGTGCATAACAGTTGTTTAAACATGTTTAACTGATCTGGGAGCCTGACACAGGCCACGTAAATGACACCCCAGGGCTTACGCGGGCCGCCTGGGTCTTCTGATCAGAAGCAAACTTTCAAAAATGACAGTTTTGGTCCCTGTTATGCATTAAAGCCATTTCCGACACGTTTAAGGCCCGTTAAGCCAATGTTAAGGCCCTAAAATGATGCCTAAACATTTTGGACAACAAACATGCTCAAAAATATGCTGGATGTTGGTTCGTTTGGTCGTACGGTCGCGATGTTCGCTTAATTACGATGGAATGCGCATAAGCGCGAAAAACGATCCAAATTGCGCGACGAATGGTTTTTTCTTATGCCAAACACTAAAATAAAATATTTTAGTGCTTACATAAATTTTTGGATGTCCGGATGTATTCAGAATGTAAGTTATGCGCGAAAATGCAAACTTATGCACTTTTTGACGCTTTTAGTCCCTGAATGACCCAAAAGTTTATTTTAGCACACGGAACCCCTCAAATCCTATTTCTAAGCTATGTAAAGGATATTTATGGTATGTTTAACTTATGCTCATGTTCCGGAATGTCTGTTACAGTTCAAATTGGAATACTTTCATAGTTTGTCAAATTTAGTCCCTGTAGGCGAATTAACTTGTTTTTGCCATACCAAAGCCTTCAAAACTTATTTCTAAGTTATGTAAAGGTTATTTAAGGTATGTTAAGTATATGTTGATGTTACGGAGTATTTGTCGCATTAAACTGATTACGTTGACGCACCAGTTTGCGTATAACTCTCCAGAAAGTGATGTAAAGTTTGAAATTGAACAAAAGTCAAAACATGAAAAATGTAAAACATAACCAAACAAACATTGGGATCAAATAACATTGTTTTATTGATAATTGACTATTCACAATGATTACAAGCACAGATGTTACAAATAATCATTTGGTTTGTTAAAAGAAAGGTACTAATATGTATAATCAATTATACTTTGAAATCGTGAACATAACAAATAGGTACACATTCTTCACCCCAAAACATTGAAAACAGTAAAAGAGGGGACTATGTGTCACACCCCGACCTTGTAAAACAACAAGACGTGGCGGAAACGTCGGGGAGTGTTGTAACAGAATCATTGTTTCGTAACCATGGAATAAATAATTTTGTTTTATTGAGTAAATGAACTCATTGTTTTAATACAATCATATAAGTACAAATATGATCTTCCAAGTTTTAAATTCGCTAGGGCACGAGTCCATCCTAAATGTAGCATGTATCAACAATCATCTCAAGACAGCACCTGAAACATGTGTAAAAATAGGTACGACAGCATAAAAATGCCTGTGAGATACATAGGTTTTGTGAATATAGGATTCATGACTTATAAGTTTAGAAAAAAAGTTGTTTAACAAAAGTCAGTCATGATCCTTGTAAAATGTTTTGTTTTATAAATCATTCAAAAAGTGATGATAAAGTAGATGATACGTAAAAGAGTAATGTAAGGTTAAATGAATAACCAAGTAAAAATGAAGTTGTATAAGATAAGTTGTTGTAAAACAATGTCTTATGAAAAGTATGTTATTTGTATAAAATGTTATATGACTTAAATTGAAATGATTCAAATAACGCCACGATATGTAATACCATACAAACACTTATATATAGGAAGTACCAGCGGCGTATCCACCATGCTTGTATCATATTACACACGCCTCGTTACTTAAGTCACTTACTCAAACCAAACCACCAATATAGAATGTTCATGTTCAAACCAATAGTCCAATGTTATTGTATAACTCAAGTTAAATGTAAACCATGTAATGTGTAAATAAAAGTTATGTATGGTAAGTAAAATGAGATTTCTTAAACCACAAGTAAAAATGTACAAAACAAAGTGTTTGAATAAATCAAAAGTTATGCTTTGTAAAATAATGTAAGGTTAAACGAATAACCTTATAGTAGCATATTAAAAGTATACTTTGGATTTGTAAATAACATATTAAACTATGTTTTGGTTTGTTGATAAAATATATATGTTGGTTCTGTACAATACAACACATGAGAGTATATCAAACTATACTTTTGGGAGTATATCAAAATATACATTAAAAGTGTGATTTAAGAATTCATTCAGACCTAGGGCATCAAACTACACCTTTGAGACTATAGGAATACCACAAAGGCAATCCCTATTTGGATGGAGAAACAAATTGGTTTCTGACATTCCATGACAACAGGAATGGGGTGTTTAATCCTATAGCGCTATATCATACTACCAATCGGTCTGGTGAACATAAAATAAGTACAATTCAACATTTTATTTTATATTCTTTGAGAAATCAATGTTTAAACCATATATAGTCATTTAGTTTGTCAAATGATAAATAATAACATGTATAATCAATTATACTTTGAAATCATGAAAATAACACATAGGTACACATGCTTCACCCCAAAACAGTTGAAAGTTGTAAAATAGGGGAACTATGTACTCACTTGAGATTGCTTAGTAGTCCTTGTGTAACAACCAAACAATGCTAGAGATCACGGAAATCAAACGGCACCTAATATAGGTAACTACGTTAATAAACCGGACCTAAATCGGAGGATCGGATAGAATGAGGGTTCGTAAACCAAACGAGTATGGAGACTCGTGTAATATAGTTTAACAAAGACTACATACTAAAATGAAACCTAACCTAAGTGCTTACGACCCATTACGACCCGTTTAGGTAGCTTATGCTACTTTAACGCGTCGTTCGCGTGAAACGCGTTCGGACCGCTTAACTAGTCCTATGACAAGTAATATATGCCTTAACATGTCTAATATTGTTACCAAATCAGTTTAGATACCAAAAGTTATGTTACATATGCTTAAAATGAATTTTGGCGTTAAAATGGCATTTTGGTAATTTACCTAAGGCATATATACTACCTATCACACAACTACTCAAACGATGTGACCATAGGGTATAACCTCGGAAGGTTATTCCCTATACAACTATGGTCACCTAGTGTGTTTGGTCGGATCCTAATGATCGACCAAACGGGTCGGGTTTGAAAGTATAAGCGATTGTTTAGATCGCTTACCTTACGACCCTATATAAGCACTAAATTAAAAAGTGACGAGCTAAGCATGTTAAAACATGCTTAACTAAGTTTAGAAAACAGGTTTGGTATCAAAACAAACGGTTTTGATACCTAAGAGTAGTTTGGTTACAAAATACGTGTAAATGCGCATTTTGGCCGAAACTACGACTCGTCACTGAGCCTAGATAACGTGGTAATCAGTAGGTATAGTCTCTAGGGACTATAACCATCGTGATTACGCTCAGGTTATGAAGTTCAAACGAACTTTGCATTGACCATAACTGGTCAACGCAGAAAGTCAAACAAAGTTTGACTTTTAACGCTAAACGAATATAGATAACGAAGGAACACTTACAAAGGGTCCCTGAAAGCTTTGATTTCCACATATTTCTCAGGTATGAAGTGATAGAACACCCCAACTTAGAGAAGAAATCAGAATTCAAGTGGGTTTTGAGTTGTGATGTTGGTGGGTATTTATAGGATTTGCAAGACCGTTAGGATCGTTTATCGAATAACGTGCTTTGATCTCAACCCTACATTTGTTGAATTTTCTGTGGAACAACACAATTGGCCCCTCATTATCATGAAGGGGCAAGTGCAAAAGGTGGAAAGGTGAAGTTCCAAGTTTCTGCATATTCTGCTGTCTGGAGACCCCTTACGGACCGTAAGGGTATGGCTTACGGTCCGTAACCCATCAACTATGCAGAATTGGCAGATTTGGTCCCTGTTGTGTTATAAGGCCATTTCCGACGCGTTTAAGGCTCGTTAACCCCATTTCAAAGCTCTAAAATGAAGTTAAAGTATAGGGAACATAAAATGTGCTCAAAAATATCTCGGATGTCGGTTCGTTTGGTCGTACGATCGCGATGTTCGGTTAATTACGACGGAATGCGCATAAGCGCGAAAAACGATACAAATTGATTGACGAATGGATTTTTCTCATGCAAAACACTATAATAAAATATTTTAGTGCTTACATAAATTTTTGGATGTCCGGAGGTATTCAGAACGTAAGTTATGCGCGAAAGTGCAAACTTATGCACTTTTTGACACTTTTAGTCCCTGAATGAGCCAAAAGTTTATTTTAGCACACCGAACCCCTCAAAGCCTATTTCTAAGCTATGTAAAGGATATTTATGGTATGTTTAACTTATGGTCATGTTCCGGATTGTCTGTTACAGTTCAAATTGGCATACTTTCACAGTTTGTCAACTTTAGTCCCTGTAAGCGAATATAGTTGATTTTGCCATACCAAAGCCTTCAAAACTTATTTCTAAGTTATGTAAAGGTTATTTAAGGTATGTTAAGCCTATGTCACTGTTCCGGAGTGTTTGTTGCGTTAAATTGGTTATATTTACGCATCGGTGCGCGTATAACCTTCTAGAAAGCGATTTAGAGCCCGAAATCGAACAAGAATTGATACGTGCAAACGATACACATATTTATACAAATCCCAAGTATGAAATACAATATTTCATTGGTTTGGTATTTGTTTGATGGTTGAAGTGACACAGGTGTCACAGTCTCCCCTACTTTAGGTAATTTCGTCCCGAAATTTAGTTTTTGAGGAAACTTGTGAAGACAGCTGTGACGGTTTCGCTTTCAGACAAATCCATTGAACCCTTAAATAAAAATCTGGGCCATGTTAGGATTCTTAGTGAAAATGTCAACCCTCAAAGTGAAGTCCTTGTAGTAACAAAACATGGAGTTTTGAACTACGGGCTGAAAAATGTTTCTTATGAAGACTCATCATAGAAAACTTGGTGTGTGATTGAGATCAGAATTGGGGAGTGTAAGAATAAATGACATTGGTCGAGGTCCAGACTTCTCTCGCATCATTACTCTTGTCACTAAAGGTCTTAACACATGACAAAACTTCCTGTGGTTTCTGTGCACTGAATTCCATAATTATGTAGGCCTCCATAATTACGTAATTCCTTGCACAGTCCGCACAGTTCATTTCATAATGCGTAGGGGAAAAAATCAATTGAATAAACATGAAGCGACTTGACTAGACCACCAAAGTATCTTTTTAACTAGATCAACGAACGATCTTTCTAACTAGATCAACACATGATCTTCTTAACTAGAGCGTCGTACGATCTCCTTAAATAGACCACTGAAGGGATCTTTTTTAATTATATCATCACATGATATTTCTAATCAGATTTTCAAATCAATCTGTTTATCTAGACCACTCAAGGGGTCCAATTTTAGAATAGTACTTTAAAACCCAAGGGACTTGACTACAACGTAGAAGTCCATTAAGGATTTAAGATAGTAACTTTGGATATCCTACTATGAATCCCCCATATGAGATATGAAAGACTCTACGAGGATTTGGATGGATCACATACAACCACAAAACATGTAAGAAAACACATAAGCACAAAATTAGCTAACTTGATTCTTTAATTTGTTATCTTTAGGCAAGGATATTTAAAGCACACTAGGAATCTAATCCATGGATTTCATTTGGCACTTTAATCATTTTCAAGGATCCATCTATAAAGATAGAAGGATCTTAAGAGGAATTTGGCTTTGTTTCTTAAAAGAAACGAGTGTTTAAGGTTCTTGGGGAGATCACAAGTGATCATAAGATGACAGAACCGCACGAGTAGTTTATCTTTGGGTTAACATCATAAGGTTGCATCAAACATTCACACAATCGCATAAATTTTGCAGAAATAAAAACAACAAATCTTTATTTATGTAACAACCGAATTGTCTTGAAGTGTCAAAAGATAACAACCAAGGAATTACAAAACACTAATTGTTCACTGCTGCATCATTGTTCCCGTTTGCCTCATTGATGTTAAATGCTCGTCCTCGCGCTGGAGGTGCGTTAACAAGTCTTGGGCAATTGTTTCTGTAGTGAGTAAGGTCACCACAGTTATAACATGACCCCGGTGGAAACCGTGCTTGAACAGCAGCAGGGTTTGCAGCAGCTTGATTTGCATAACGACAAACATTGATCAAATGTCCCAACCGCCCACACTGGGTACATTTGTGACACTGCTCTTGCTCTAGATGATGACGGTTGCATTTGTTGCACAAAGGTGCGGTACCAACATAGTTTTGCCTTTTGCGAGGTTGTGCTGGCTGGTTTGGTGCAACCTGTTTGTCTTGAGCAGTTACAGCGTAATTTTGAGAGGCTTTGCGCTTCTTCTTCTTGGATACCTCAGCCTGTTTTTCCTTTGGTTCATCTTGAGCAGTCTTGTCAGATGGTCTTGGGTCGCCCTTCCGAAACAGCTTACCCTCCCTGATATGGGATTCAGTCAGAGTGGCAGACAATTCAATGGCTTGTCTGACAGTAGTAGGGTTGCTGCCAGTAACGATATCCTGAACTACGTCAGGAAGACCATCAATGTATTTCTCAATCGCCTTATCCAGAGGCGTAACCATAGTAGGGCATAACAGGCTCAATTCCTTATAGCGGTCAGTATAGGCTCGATGTTCTCCACTGTCTTGCTTCAGGTCATCGAATTCCCTTTCTAAAGCTCTCAATTCATGACGAGGACAAAACTCCTTCATCATAAGAGCCCTAAGTTCAGCCCAAGTCTGTGCTAATGCGACCTCAACACCACGGTCCCTCATAATTCCGTTCCACCATGTAAGAGCCCTTTTCTGAAACACACTGGAAGCAAACTTGACCTTGAGATTATCAGGACACTGAACGTGACGGAACGTACTCTCAGTGCTCTCGAACCATTATAGGAGCCCAGTTGCTCCTTCAGAACCACTGAACTTGAGTGGCTTAGCCGAATTGAAACTCTTGAAATTGCATGGAGCATTATGGTTGTTGATGGCTTGATTCACTTGAGCAAAAAGATTTGGGAAGGCAGCAGCCATTTGTTGCGCGATGATTTCCGCCAGTTCGGAATTCGCCATCAGATTGTCGCGTCGAGAAGGCATTCTAAAAGAGGAACATGAAAGGAAACGCGTGAGAGAATTAGATGAAAAGAATGGGATGAAACAAATCTGATGAAAGCAAGGATGGTGGTCATTTGTTTGTTACTATAAAGCAACAAACGACCCTGGTGATTAATCAAAGTAAATAGATCAAAAATAATGTATCGCGAAGACATGCTCGCCTATAAGTGGACACTCACCCCAAGAGTTCCCAGGTAAGAGTGACTGGTCCGATATTGTGGATTTGTACGAACACTCTAGCCTTAGACAGAAAGCTCAAGGTACAGGCACCCACCCTTCCAGTTTGCACGTGTTCACATTATTTAGACTAACTTTGACGGGATTTTGAAAACTTAAAAGGGTTCAAAACCTTACAATAAATCATCCTAGAACAGATGATTAGTTTTCAAAGCGGGATAGAAATTTGTGTTCTTATTGCGGTTGTCACCTAAAAATAAGTGACGGTATTGTTTTAAAACTAAACACAAGAAAACTAGTGTTAGGGTCCTAGGAAGGTTATAGTCTAGGTCAAAGCATTACTAATAACCTAATTCCCTATAACCATTGGCTCTGATACCAACTTTTCTGTCACACCCAGACCACGTAAAACAACAAGACGTGGCGGAAACGTCGGGGAGTGTTGTAACAGAATCATTGTTTCGTAACCATGGAATAAATAATTTTGTTTTATTGAGTAAATGAACTCATTGTTTTAATACAATCATATAAGTACAAATATGATCTTCCAAGTTTTAAAGTCGCTAAGGCACGAGTCCATCCTAAATGTAGCATGTATCAACAATCATCTCAAGACAGCACCTGAAACATGTGTAAAAATAGGTACGTCAGCATAAAAATGCCTGTGAGATACATAGGTTTTGTGAATATAGGATTCATGACTTATAAGTTTAGAAAAAAGTTGTTTAACAAAAGTCAGTCATGATCCTTGTAAAATGTTTTGTTTTATAAATCATTTGAAAAGTGATGATAAAGTAGATGATACGTAAAAGAGTAATGTAAGGTTAAATGAATAACCAAGTAAAAATGAATTTGTATAAGATAAGTTGTTGTAAAACAATGTCTTATGAAAAGTATGTTATTTGTATAAAATGTTATATGACTTAAATTGAAATGATTCAAATAACGCCACGATATGTAATACCATACAAACACTTATATATAGGAAGTACCAGCGGCGTATCCACCATGCTTGTATCATATTACACACGCCTCGTTACTTAAGTCACTTACTCAAACCAAACCACCAATATAGAATGTTCATGTTCAAACCAATAGTCCAATGTTATTGTATAACTCAAGTTAAATGTAAACCATGTAATGTGTAAACAAAAGTTATGTATGGTAAGTAAAATGAGATTTCTTAAACCACAAGTAAAAATGTACAAAACAAAGTGTTTGAATAAATCAAAAGTTATGCTTTGTAAAATAATGTAAGGTTAAACGAATAACCTTATAGTAGCATATTAAAAGTATACTTTGGATTTGCAAATAACATATTAATCTATGTTTTGGTTTGTTGATAAAATATATATGTTGGTTTTGTACAATACCACACATGAGAGTATATCAAACTATACTTTTGGGAGTATATCAAAATATACAATAAAAGTGTGATTTAAGAATTCATTCAGACCTAGTGCATCAAACTACACCTTTGAGACTATAGGAATACCACAAAGACAATCCCTATTTGGATGGAGAAACAAATTGGTTTCCGGCATTCCATGACAACAGGAATGGGGTGTCTAATCCTATAGCGCTATATCATACTACCAATCGGTCTGGTGAACATAAAATAAGTACAATTCAACATTTTATTTTATGTTCTTTGAGAAATCAGTGTTTAAACCATAGATAGTCATTTAGTTTGTCAAATGATAAATAATAACATGTATAATCAATTATACTTTGAAATCATGAAAATAACACATAGGTACACATGCTTCACCCCAAAACAGTTGAAAGTTGTAAAATAGGGGAACTATGTACTCACTTGAGATTGCTTAGTAGTCCTTGTGTAACAACCAAACAATGCTAGAGATCACGGAAATCAAACGACACCTAATATAGGTAACTACGTTAATAAACCGGACCTAAATCGGAGGATCGGATAGAATGAGGGTTCGTAAACCAAACGAGTATGGAGACTCGTGTAATATGGTTTAACAAAGCCTACATACTAAAATGAAACCTAACCTAAGTGCTTACGACCCATTACGACTTGTTTAGGTAGTTTATGCTACTTTAACGCGTCGTTCGCGTGAAACGCGTTCGGACCGCTTAACTAGTCCTATGACAAGTAATATATGCCTTAACATGTCTAATATTGTTACCAAATCAGTTTAGATACCAAAAGTTATGTTACATATGCTTAAAATGAATTTTGGCGTAAAAAGGGCATTTTGGTAATTTACCTAAGGCATATATACTACCTATCATACAACTACTCAAACGATGTGACCATAAGGTATAACCTCGGAAGGTTATTCCCTATAAAACTATGGTCACCTAGTGTATTTGGTCGGATCCTAATGATTGACCAAACGGGTCGGGTTCGAAAGTATAAGCGATTGTTTAGATCGCTTACCTTACGACCCTATATAAGCACTAAACTAAAAAGTGACGAGCTAAGCATGTTAAAACATGCTTACCTAAGTTTAGAAAACAGGTTTGGTATCAAAACAAACGGTTTTGATACCTAAGAGTAGTTTGGTTACAAAATACGCGTAATGCGCATTTTGGCCGAAACTACGACTCGTCACTGAGCCTAGATAACGTGGTAATCAGTAGGTATAGTCTCTAGGGACTATAACCATCGTGATTACGCTCACGTTATGAAGTTCAAACGAACTTCGCATTGACCATAAACTGGTCAACGCAGAAAGTCAAGCAAAGTTTGACTTTTAACGCTAAACGAATAAAGATAACGAATGAACACTTACAAAGGGTCCCCGAAAGCTTTGATTTCCAAATATTTCTCAGGTATGAAGTGATAGAAGACCCCAACTTAGAGAAGAAATCAGAATTCAAGTGGGTTTTGAGTTGTGATGTTGGTGGGTATTTATAGGATTTGCAAGACCGCTAGGATCATTTATCGAATAACGTGCTTTGATCTCAACCCTACATTTGTTGAATTTTCTGTGGAACAACACAATTGGCCCCTCATTATCATGAAGGGCCAAGTGCAAAAGGTGGAAAGGCCAAGTTCCAAGTTTCTACATATTCTGCTGTCTGGAGACCCCTTACGGACCGTAAGGGTATGGCTTACGGTCCGTAAGCCATCAACTATGCAGAATTGGCAGATTTGGTCCCTGTTGTGTTATAAGGCTATTTCCGACGCGTTTAAGGCACGTTAACCCCATTTCAAAGCTCTAAAATGAAGTTAAAGTATAGGGAACTTAAAATGTGCTCAAAAATATCTTGGATGTCGGTTCGTTTGGTCGTACGATCGTACGATCGCGATGTTCGGTTAATTACGACGGAATGCGCATAAGCGCGAAAAACGATCCAAATTGCGTGATGAATGGATTTTTCTCATGCCAAACACTAAAATAAAATATTTTAGTGCTAACATAAATTTTTGGATGTCCGGAGGTATTCAGAACGTAAGTTATGCGCGAAAGTGCAAACTTATGCACTTTTTGACACTTTTAGTCCCTGAATGAGCCAAAAGTTTATTTTAGCACACCGAACCCCTCAAAGCCTATTTCTAAGCTATGTAAAGGATATTTATGGTATGTTTAAATTATGGTCATGTTCCGGATTGTCTGTTACAGTTCAAATTGGCATACTTTCAGAGTTTGTCAACTTTAGTCCTTGTAAGCGAATAGACTTGATTTTGCCATATCAAAGCATTCAAAACTTATTTCTAAGTTATGTAAAGGTTATTTAAGGTATGTTAAGCCTATGTCACTGTTCCAGAGTGTTTGTTGCGTTAAACTGGTTATATTTACGCATCGGTGCGCGTATAACCTTCCAGAAAGCGATTTAGAGCTCGAAATCGAACAAGAATTGATACGTGCAAACGATACACATATTTATACAAATCCCAAGTATGAAATACAATATTTCATTGGTTTGGTAATTGTTTGATGGTTGAAGTGACACAGGTGTCACACTATGTACTCACTTGAGGGTGCTTAGAAGTCTTGAACAACAACCAAGCAAAGCTAGAGGGAGTACGGAATCAAACGACACCTAATATAGGTAACTTTGTTATTAAACGGCTCCTAAACCGGGAGATAGGATAGAATGATGTTCTATAAATCAAATGAGTAATTGAACTCATATGGTATGATTTAATAGAGCTAACATTCTGATTTGAAAGTCTACCTAAGTGCTTTTGACCCGTTTTGACCCATTATGGTAGTATAAGCTACTATAATGCGTCGTTAGCATAAAACTATGTTCGGATGGTTAACTATGTGCTATGTCATGTCTTACATGCCCAATTATACCCTAACATGTTACTAATTCAGATTAGATGTCAAAAATATGTTCACATATGCACATTACTGATTTATGCTATAAAAAGGGCATTTTGGTCATTTCATATGGGCATGTAAACCAATTAACGAATAGTTAACCAATCCTATGTGATCATAAGGTATAACCTCAGGGGTTATTCCCTATGCAACTATGATCTTTAAGCAAGCTTGGTCGGATCCTAATGATCGACCAAACGGGTCGGGTTCGAAAGTCTAAGCGGTTGTCTAGACCGCTTAACTTACGACCCTAAACAAGCACTAACTAGTAGTGACGAGTTAAACATGTCAAAACATGTTTAACCTACTTAGAAAACTGATTTGGTATCAAAACAAAGTAAACAAAGTGTTTTGATACCTACAAGTAGTTCCGTTGCAAAATGCGTGCTAAAACGCATTTTGACGGAAACTTTGACTCGTCACTACACCTAGTTAACATGGTAATCAGTAGGCATAATCACGAAGGATTTTAACCATCGTGATTACAATCACGTTGCAAAGTTCAACCGAACTTTGCGTTGACCATTGACTGGTCAAACTGAAAGTCAAACACTGTTTGACTTTTTAAACTAGTAAGCAATAAAAGAATGAAGGAATTCTCACTAAAGGTCCTTCCTATCTTTTCTACAAAGAATAAGCTTCCAATCAGATGAGAGAGCTCCCAATCCAGATTAGAGAGGAGAAAAGAAGGAAATGAGCAAATAAAATGGAAGTTTGGCCATGCTATTTATACTTGTTGGTGATAAACAAGATCAAGACATGTGTTTGTGTGGCCAAGAAGCAAGAAATCCTAGCCATACAAGTGTTAGAGGCCAGCTAATTTGCTTGGAGAGGAGTTAACTTGGCTGCCACACCAAGAACTTGCAAGAACAGCCCCTAAAGTATCAAACAGATTGCAAAATATGATTTCTGGTCGCTGGGCATGCCTTACGGACCGTAAGGATATGGACAATACGGTCCATAAGCTACTTGCAGACCAGCAACTTTCAGAAATTGACAATTTAGTCCCTGCACTTGAGAAACTTGATTTTTGATGCATTTTTGACACGTTTAAGCCCCGTTAACCTCATTTCAAAGCTCTAAAATGAAGTTAAAGTATAGGGAACTTAAAATATGCTCAAAAATATGACGGATGTTGGTTTGTTTGGCTGTACGGTTGCGTTGTTCGGCTAATTACGACGGAAATCGTAACAGACGCGAAAACGATCCAAATTGCGAAACGAATGAAGTTTTTGCATGCCGATCACTAAAATAAAAATATTTTAGTGTGTACAAAAATTTTGGATGTTCAGAAGTGGTCAGAACGTAAGATATGCGCGAAAATGCAAACTTACGCCGTTTTTGACACTTTTAGTCCGTGTAAGTTCAAATAAGCATATTTACACACACTGAACCACTCAAAGCTTATTTCTAAGCTATGTTTAGGTTATTTATGGTATGTTTAGCTTATGATCATGTTCCGGGCTGTACGTTGCCTTACGAATTGGCAGAATTTTGCAAGTTGACGCAAATAGTCCCTGTGATTGAATAAACTTGATTTCGCCACACCAAACCTTCCAAAACTTATTTCTAAGTTATGTAAAGGTTATTTAAGGTATGTTAAGCGTATTTCACTATTCCGGAGTGTTTGTTGCATTAAACTGGTTATATTTACGCATTAGATCGCGTATAACCTTCCAGAAAGCGATTTAAGGCTCGAAATCGAACAAGAATTGATATGTGCAAACGATACACATATTTATACAAATCCCAACACCCAAGTATGAAACACAATATTTCATTGGTTTGGTATTTGTAAGATGGTTGAAGTGACACAGGTGTCACATCCAGCTTGCCTTTTAAGACGGTGTTAATCGTATTAATTTTAATAATATTTCGAATATAAATTTTGGATCAAAAGACGGGGTTCATTTATTTAAAGACAAGGTTTAGTATGAACACCTTCTAATAAGACATGATTTTAAACCAGTCTTAAAACCCATATCACCCCGTCTAAAGCTCTGTTTTGTAGTAGTGAAATTTCTTTTTTTTTTCTTTTTTCTGTCGTATGTGAGACTTGAACCCATAACATTCCACTCTCAAGGTGTTTATTGGTTTTACCTTTGCCAATGGACCACCACCCCATTGGTCCGAAGTTGTTATTGTTGTATAAGAATTTTATAGAGTAAGCTGTAACTAGTAAATAGAATACGGTGGTATTTAGAATAACTCATATAAGAAATATATACTGAATTCTTAATTAAAGGTAAGATGATATTTAAAAAAACGATGACTAAAACATCTATAAAATGATGATAAATTGATAATAAAAATAAACCTTAATTGAACAAGTAGTTATAATGTACCTTAGTCACATCCTTACTTAGACTACTCACTATAAGAATAATAATGTACCGATAGCGGCGACGCGTCATATATCGTCGTTGTTGGTCCGATCCGAACGCCGAACACGGTGTCGCCGCTATTACCTTTTGCGGCATAAATTGCCACTATTAACAGTGACAACTGTCGCCGATATTACCCCATTTTCTTGTAGTCCTTTATATTAAAAATGAAACTAACACGAATAACAAGAGAGTAAATGTCGGCCATAACATGTGTTATTTTAAACACCCCTCTCATTAATATTATCATACGTCAGAACCTACAAAATAAATTGATACTACTATATCCGTAATCCGTAATGTTTAGTCATTAAAAACCATAATAATAAAACCAAAATCAATCAAACAAAAAACCTAGAGCGTGTATAATTAATGTAAGTTATGTAATCCCTCTTTAATGCAACATAGGGGCGCAGCTTAAGAGGGGCCGGGGTGCGCTCGACCCCCGAACTTTTCGCTCAGTAGTATTATATATGTAGTTTTTCTATAAAAAAATTTTTGTATATACGTTTTCGACCCCCCGGTTGTATAGAAAATTTTAGCTACTTCAGGTAATCAATTCTAGTTCGGGAAATTGATGCATTCACATTTTTCATCACAACCATAAGAGCATCCCCAACAAGGGATATTTTTTCATATTTTTTCTAATGCCAAGGTGACACTTGCCCAACCAATCCTCATCTTTCTCTCACTTGCCCCTCTCACAAACACATTTCTTCTCTCTCCTCTCTACACTCACATAACTTTTCTCTCTCCATTTTTTCTCATTCTTCACCACAAACATCTCTACACCCTCTCTCTTCCACATCACTTCCTCTCTCCTCCACATCACTTTCTCTCTCCCTGAAAACACCAACAAATCCTCCTAGTGTGGATGCTCTTAGCGCAAATCGGTGGATTCTCATTTTGCCATTACAAGGGCAAAACGGTAAATAAATTGGCCAGCTAAGTTCACTCCTGGCGTTACCTTCGAGAACCTTCTTAAAAAATCCAAACCTAAGTATTTATTCCATCCATTCACCACCCTAACAACCTCAAAACACCCACCCAACCTCCTCCACTAACTGAATCATGACGGCGCGTTACGAACTAGACATCACCATCTCCTCCGCCAGAAACCTAAAAAACATCAACTGGCGCCACGGCTCTCTCAACCCATACGCCGTCGTATGGGTCGACCCAAAAAACAAACGCACAACACATGTCGACGAGGCGGGCGATGAGTCGCCGGTCTGGGATGAAAAACTCACCATCTCTTTCAACGATCCGATCGAGGATTCGACTCTTTATATCGACATCGTGCATGCTAACGCTGCGGCTGACACCAAGCCGTTGATCGGCTCAGCCAAGCTTAAGCTAATCGATGTCGTTGATGAGGTCGGAATGGGGAACGTGTTTAGTGAAAGCTTAGAACTAAAGCGTCCGTCCGGGCGTCCGCACGGAAAGTTGGAAGTGAAAGTATCTGTTAAGGAAACGCGCTATCCCGCGCCGGAACCTTACTACCCACCTCCTTATACTGTTGCACCGCAACAGTATAATCCTCCTCAACCGTACGGTGGGAATTATCCGTACGCGGCTCCACCTTCAGGCTACCCATATACAGCACCACAACCACATTACGTGCCGCAATATGGGCAACCTGCTTATGGTGGAGCACCGTCATACGGTGGTCCTCTATCTGTACCACCGTATGGTGGAGCACCGTCATATGGTGCTCCACCATCTGGACTACCGTATGGTGGTGTTCAACCGTCATACGGTGGTGGGTATGAGGAGAAGAAGAAAAGTAAGTTTGGGATGGGGACCGGACTTGCGGTAGGGGCGGCAGCAGGATTATTGGGAGGGTTGGCGATAGCGGAGGGGGTTGATTATGTGGAAGATAAAATTGCGGAGGATGTTGCCGAGAAGGTTGAGAATGACCTCGATTACGACTATGATTAGAACATTCAACCTTCTTTATTTTTATTTTTCTTTCGCAAGGAATCAGAGATGTTCATGCAATGTGTTTTACTTTTTAATAATAAGATATTTAAAGAAAGTTGGTGAAATATTTTTAGCATGTTAACAAAAAAAATATTTTATTATTATTTAAATTACGGTATGTTAAACGTTTTAGAATACAAATAAGACTTTAAGATCTATACTACTATCATAAAATGGTATGATGTTTCAAGTTAAACATTCTTAACGAGAGGAGTTATTATTATTATTTTTTAACGATCGTCAAAAGTTCGATTTCTCGGATAAAACCCAATGCTAAGAGGTTTACAACTTCTGCAAACGTAAATGACGTTGGTGACTTGATCCATCACCTTTCTAAGGGTGTAAGGGGCACTCCTCTCTTGTGGGAGTGACCTCTTCTACCCACAGCAAATCAGCACGCGCCACGTCAACTCCTCATTTAACTCCCCCCACACCCTCAATTTGATGGCAGCACTCCTCTCTTGGGGGACTTCTTTTTTTATTTTTTTTATTAAGAAAATATGTTTATAAAAAGTAAAACATAATTTCATAAAATAAAAAATTACATTTCATTTAATAAAATAAAATTTACATCGCAATACTACATAAAAATTTTAGAAATTGAACGACCACCCGTACTTGTTAGCGATCTCGCGCTTTCGGGCGAGGATGAACGGCAACATTTCCGGCGGAGCATCGTCGTGCGGCTTGAGGAATGTTTTCAAATCTCGATCGTGCGCGTAGTTTTTCATCGTCTCGCGTTGTTCCGTTATGAGATCGCGAGCCTCCGACTCTCTTTTCTTCCTCAATTCAATCGCCTCCATCTCACTCACGTGTTTCGCTTCTTTCTTGGCGGTGTACTCTTTGAATTGTGCCGCCAACTCAGCCGAGCCCTCGGACGATGTCGCTTGACGCTTGTCTCGCCGTTGTGTTCTTTGTGGCGACGGGTCTTCGTTCATATCGGGTATGGAAGGGTCCACGTCAACGGACTTTCTTTTTTGTGCCGAACCTTCCCTTTCCTCACCCAACAATGGGACTTGGGCCCATTTTTCGTGTTTTCGAACGACCTCCCATGCCTCGACATGTTGAAAACCGCTCGGATATCTATCTTGAAAATCCTTTAAAGCGACTTTCATCACGTTGAGATCGCTACACCCGCTTTCTCGTGTGCGAACCTACATATTATAAAATAACAAGTGTTAAACACATATGAACTTAGTAAACAAATTTAAAAAATATACAACGTTAAAAAATATAATTTTTACCGCTTGTTGGTATAGGCCGTTGAAATAGTTTATTTTCGTCATCATCGGGTTCCATTTAGACCGTACTTGATGCACGGTCCGGTTACTTCCACCAACGGTGGCGTTATAATGATCTAAAATCTTACGCAAAAAACCATCGCGGGTTTATTGATTGCCCTTCTTTTTGTTGGTAGAGCAATGTATCCACGCCTTCGCCAACGTCTCTTCTTGGTATTTTGACCAAGATTGGCGCTCCATTTTTGCCGGTTTACCCCGAGCATCATCTTCTTCGTTGTCGGCGTCTTCATTCACATTATATTCATCGTCGCCGGTATCATCTTCATAGTCGCCCAAATTTTGAGTTTCGGGCACTACTTCCTCGTCCTCGTCCTCGTAAATAGGTAGAGGACGTTCAACATTTTCTCGTGGAGATGGAACTTGTGGGGAACGAAAACCAAACGGGTTGAAGGCGGGGGCTTGAGAATCCATTGATAACAAATTTTGGAAATAGCCGAAAGGGGGTTGTGGTTGGGTGTTGTAAAAGGAGGGGTTGAAGGTTGTTGGTAAAAAAACGGGGGTTGTGGAGTATATCCGAAAGGTGGTTGTAGTTGTGCACTTGCACCGCTCGAACCACAACGAGACGGTTGCGAGCCACGTCACTTAGTGTTAGAGCCGACGGACTTTTTCTTGGCTTCGCGGGGTTGGTTCTCCATTGCTCGGTTTGGCTTTGTGTTGTATTTGAAAGAATTTTAGAGTAAGATTGAGAATTTGTGTGGTAAAAAAATAGATTTAGTTGGTTATTTATATAGGTTAAAATTGAATATTTTTTTTCCGACCGTTGCCCAACGTTCAAAAGTTGAAAAGTTGTGCGGTGAACACACACCGCTCCCCACTCCCCGAGGGGTCGGCGGCGGTGTTCCCGCTAGAGGACTAGCCTCACCGCACCCCTCCCCGCAAAGTTCCCCAGACACCCTAAAGGAAACTCACTTTCCCAAAAGCACTCACATATCACACTTGTGATAAGATCTCTCTTTTACATTAACACCATATCATATTCTACTACTTATATTCTACTACTTATTTGATTCTCTTGTCAAATCACAAGAATTAAATATGGTTCTTATCCCATTAATGCCATACCAAATCTATTATATATAATAAATGAAAGTTATTTGGGCCACGTGTCACTTGATTAGGGCATCCTCAGTTCTCTTTTCCCGCCCAACAGTGCCATCCCCTTTTCCTTATATAATCTCTCTTCTCACTTCTAATCTTTGTTTACAAACCTTGGGTTCTTTCTCTCTCTATATTCAGCCGATTCAAAATCAAATTTCACAAACCCTGCAAATTATTGAGATAATTCTTTCCATCCAAACCCTAATCTTCTTCAGACGCCACCATAAAATCTTCTTTTGTTCATCGATTACTTCATCAAAAGGTTTGTTCTTCTTTTTTTTAGTTGAAATACTTTCATGATTTCCTGTTATTTATACTAATCCTTTGTTTTTTGTGTCTTTTCATGTAACCATTGTTAGGGTTGTTGTCATCAAAGTTGAAATCCGCTTAGCTGCGGATAGATTTCTGCCATAAGCTGGTATGTTTGAATATGTTTTGAAATTAGCCTTTTTTTCTAGATGGTGATGATATGAGTATAACATCTGTTGATTATTGATGTTTGAGTATGTTCAGCCATTATTCTTTCTGAAATTAGAGTTTCATTGGTATTATCTGTTTGTAACAGCAGTGGTTCAGCATCTACAGTGGATTCAACATCAGGTGTTTGCTATTATTGTTTGATGTTGTTTGCTATTATTGTCTGATGTTGTTTGCTATTGTTGTTTGATGTTGTTTGCTATTGTTGTTTGCAGTTGAAGATATCTTAATTAAGGTAATAATTGTATTACATCCTGTTGAAAATTAGATTTGATGAATTTAGGGAAAGTGAGGTTGAAAGTTAATAACCCAACAGTGGAGCATTTCATTCTACAGGTTCCATAAATTAAGGGTATTCTCATACAATGATGATGATTGTTCCACGGTAGTTTTCCAGTATTATTGTTCCAACATCGTTTAAAGTATGTGTTTTTTGCTACTCTGATTTTCAATTTTGAGTTTTTTATTTTGAAGTGATATACTCTAATTCTCAGTTTATATTCCAGTCTAATCACAGTTGTTTGAAATTCATACAATCTGCTGCGGGTTATTATAGGTTTGTATTCAAAGAAGCATAAAGTTTAATTAAACACAAAGAAAGATTATTAAATTTATAGTTAAAATAATTTTTGCTTATGTCTAAATGATGATGATGATTATAATTGACTTGTGCAGAAGATGATGATGTAGAACCCACAGTAGTTCCTACTAAACGCAAGAAAGGATCTGCTATTGTTATAATTGACTTGTGCAGAAGATTTCATGTTGTAAGAATCAGTGAATTCTCAGATAATAGATTGCTTTGCCGGATTAGATTATGTGTTAAGTTATAGTTCTTTAAGTGATTGTTTCGTTTTCTTGGATTCTATGTAATTTTGTAAAGAAGTACAATAACAAACAGTGGTTTTAACATCTGTTTGCAATTTGGTCAATAGTTAATGGAAACCCCTGTTAGGTTGAACAGTAGATGTTATTAACTTAAACATCTGTTCAGGAAAACGACTGTTTGCACTTTATGTACCTAGAGTTTGATTAATAAAAGGAAAACGACTGTTTAGTATCAGCAGTGGTTCAGCATCTACAACGGATTCAAATTTAGTATTTAATTATCAGTGGTTCTTATGTAACTTTAGTATTTCATTATGAGTTTGTTTCATGTTGTAAGAATCAGTGAATTCTCAGATAATAGATTGCTTTGCCGGATTAGATTATGTGTTAAATTATTGTTCTTTAAGTGATTGTTTCGTTTTCTTGAATTCTATGTAATTTTGTAAAGAAGTACAATAACAAACAGTGGTTTTAACATCTGTTTGCAATTTGGTCAATAGTTAATGGAAACCCCTGTTAGGTTGAACAGTAGATGTTATTAACTTAAACATCTGTTCAGGGTTAAACAGATGTTTGGGGTTTAACAGATGTTTGGCTCTAAACCAAACATCTGTTTAAGGTCAACATCTATTTGAGTATTGGTCCTGTTGTCAAATTTGTTTGACCCAACAGTTGTTTTAAACCACCAGATAAATATCTCTTTATGTGCAAACACCTGTTTATGGTCAAACTTCTGTTTATGGGCAAACTTCTGTTGACCATTGACTGACCAAACATCAGTGTTTAAAAAACTGTTGGGTATCCACTGATAGGAAAAATAGCCACTGCTCACTTTTTTTATTGTTGGCATCTATTGATATTGACCATCAGTTGTTTTCCTAAAAAACAGCCACTGCTCACTTTTTTGTTATTGATGGTGTTAATTAGTGATAGATTGAAATTATCAAATAAAAACTAGAATTACAATGAAATTACCATTTTACCTCGTCTTTACATACAAATGAGGTAAGATTTCCTCCAACATTGTTTTGATCATACAATTTAAAAAATTCTTTATAACTATTTGTTGGAAATCAAATCAGTAATTAATGTTAATTTCTTGAGCTTTGGACATTTAAAACATGCAAAATGTGAATTTCAAACTCACGGTTTAAAAATTAGAAAAGTCATCATGACAATGACAGTTGCTTTCAAATCATCATCAGTAATTACTGATAATATCAGTAATTACAGAAAAATCATAATGACGATTGACGTTCGGTATCTACTGATAGGAAAAAATAGCCACTGGTCACTTTTTTATTCTTGACATCCATTGATATTTACCATCCATGGTGTTAATTAGTGATATATTGAAATTATCAAATAAAAACTACAATTAAAATGAAATTACAATTTTACCTAATCGTTACATTGCAATGAGATAAGAGTTCCTCCAATATTGTTTTCCTGATGAAATTTAATCTTAAATTAAAAAATAAAAAAAATACTTGATGGGTATTTCCTGATGCAAAACTAGAATTCCAAACTGACGGTTATCTCCGATTACACTTCTTTGTTTAAAAAAACTGCCACTGCTAGGAAAAATAGCCACTGCTCACTTTCAAATCAGATCACTGATAATATCAGTAATTTTGAAAATTTGAAATTAAATTTATGCAAGATGGTAATTTAGAATTGACGTTCTCTCTTTTTTTTTCCCTACTTTGCATATCATTACTAATATTTATTTACTTTATTAAGGAGGGATATAAAGATATACACTACTTACCTAACAGTTCCCAATAAACATCAGTTCCCAATAAACATCATCACAATTACGGTCAAATCAAATCAGTAATTACTAATAATATCAGTAATTTTGAAATTCAAAATTCAAACCATATATATTTTTATCCTTAATGTTAAATTAAAAAATAAAAAAAATACTTTTTGACTATTTGTTGCAAATCTAATCAATAATAATTAATTGTAATTTCTTGAGCTTTGGACTTTTAAAATATGCAAAACTAGAATTTCAAACTGACGGTTATCTCCGATTACACTTCTTTGTTTAAAAAACTGCCACTGCTAGGAAAAATAGCCACTGCTCACTTTTTGTTTACCATTGACTGACCAAACATCAGTGTTTAAAAAACTGTGGGGTATCCACTGATAACAAAAATAGCCACTGCTCACTTTTTTTATTGTTGAGATCTATTGATATTGACCATCAGTGGTTTTTCTAAAAAACGGCCATTGCTCACTTTTTTGTTATTGATTGTTTTAGTTTAGTGGTAGATTGAAATTATCAAATAAAAAGTAGAATTACAATAAAATTACCATTTTACCTCATCTTTACATACCAATGAGGTAAGATTTCAAACAACATTGTTTTGATCATAAAATTTAAAATTAAATTAAAAAATAAAAAAATTTCTTTATAACTATTTGTTGCAAATCAAATAAGTAATTAATGTTAATTTCTTGAGCTTTGGACATTTCAAACTCACGGTTATTATGTTTTTAAAAATTAGAAAAGTCATCATGACAATGACAGTTGCTTTCAAATCATCATCAGTAACTACAGAAAAGTCATCATGAAAATTGACCTTCTCTCTCTTTTTTTTTTCCTAATTTGCATAACAATTCAAATATTTAATATTTTAATAAAGAGAGGATAAGGATATATACTACTGTGGATTACGTATAAACATCAGTTCCCAATAAAGAAGATAATTTAATAATTATCAGTTCCCACATTCAAAATTGAAAATTCAAACCGTATATTCTAATCCTATAAATAAGATATAAATATCTACTATCAGATTCAAATCTCGCTCGCTCATATATGTGTGCGTATATCTCTCTCTCAAGTGTATCTTTCTCGTGATTTAGGCGCTAATATCCGATTACACTTCTTTGTTCGAATGTTTGTTGAACATGTTATCGTTCCAGTATCATTGTTCCAACATCGTCGTTTCAATCAAGATTCCCATCACAAGTCAACCTTTCAATATGGATGTTGCAGTATCATTGTTGCAACATCGTGAAAAGTTGCGTTGTTCGATTTTCGTTAAATCGAAACTCAGGTTTTCTTGTGTCAGGTTTGTCATTGGGATTTCTTCTTTTATAGAAAGTATGGATAGATTCTTGCAATATCTTGAAAACTTAGATGTGCTACAACAGTTGAGAAGAGACCTTTGCATTTTAGGTTTGTTTCTTGTTTGTGTTGTCAGTAATATAGAGTTCGGTGATAGAGACTTGCAGTTCTTGGCGATGCTGAAGTACATACATCTAGAGGTTCAGCAATGGATGGAGTTGAAACTAAAGTTTCTTAATTCTTGCTGTTATTCTTAGATTTGAACTTTAATACTGTTTAGTATGTCATGTAATTATTGGACTTTTAGTTTTAAGGTCATGAATAAATTAATAAATTTTATTTTATGAATCTATGTTGTATTTTTTTTTATTATTTACTGTTTTAGTAAGATTTAAATTATGTTGATGTTGAATTGTGTCTGAACATCTGTTTGGTAAGACAACAGAGGTTTAATAGTGTCAATGCTTCTTCTCAAAGGGTTATGTTGCGGTTATAATAGCTGATCATGCTAAGGATTGTTATAGTTAACAACTGCTCTTTATAAAGACTGATGTTCTTAATGGTTGATGAGGCCTATCCACTGTTGAAGACAAAGCCATGTTAAAGACAATGTAGCTAAAGCCTGATCAACCAAAGGAAAACCACTGCTCAGTAGCAGCAGTGCTTCAGCATCTATAGTGTATTCAACTTTAGTATTGATGTACCAGTGTTTCTATGTTGTGTTATATTTTTATTTATTATTTAGTGTTTGAGTACGATTTAAATTATGTTGATGTTGAATTGTGTCTGAACATCTGTTTCATAAGACAATAGAGATTTAATAGTTTCAATGCTTCCTCTCAAAGGGGTTTTTGAGTCGTTATAACAGCTGATCATGCTAAGGACTGTTATATATAACCACTGCTCCTTATAAATACTAATGTTCTTAAAGGCTCATGAGGCCTATCCATTGTTGAAGACAAAGCCATGTTAAAGACAAGCACTTAGGTACCTAAAGCCTGATCAACGAAAGGAAAAACATTGCTCAGTAACAGCAGTGCTTCAACATCTATAGTGGATTCAACTTTAGTATTTGTGTACCAGTGTTTCTATGTTGTATTCTATTTTTATTTATTATTTAGTGTTTGAGTACGATTTAAATTATGTTGATGTTGAATTGTGTCTGAACATCTGTTTGATAAGACAACAGAGGTTTAATACTTTCAATGCTTCCTCTCAAAGAGGTTTTTGAGTCGTTATAACAGCTGATCATGCTAAGGACTATTATAATTAACCACTGCTCCTTATAAATACTGATGTTCTTAAAGATTGATGAGGCCTATCCACTGTTGAAGACAAAGCCATGTTAAAGACAAGCACTTATGTTCCTAAAGCCTGATCAACGAAAGGAAAAACATTGCTCAGTAGCAGCAGTGCTTCAGCATCTATAGTGGATTCAACATCAGTATTTTATACTCTGTTAGATTGTTAAATTTCATATCATAGGGTTGTTTATATGTAACGGTATTTATCACATCACCCCAGCATGCTAACTGATTATATGTAATACTTTAGAGTAAACTGCAATTTTACCCCCTGAGGTTAGGGGTGATTGGCACTCTTACCCCTCCTAAGGAAATAATTGCAATTTTACCCCCCACTGTTCACTGTTATGTCGCTATTCTACCCCCCGGCTTCAATTTTACCCCCCAACGTTTGCTGTTATGTTGCAACTTTACCCCCGGGCTTCAAAAATGTTGACTAATCTGTTGACTATAACTTGAAATGACTATAATGCCCTTTCATATTTACCCCCTGTGTTTTGTGGACTCTGTGATATTACCCCCTGCCACCACTGCCACCGCCATTCACCACCACAACCACCACTGCCACCTCCAGCCACCACCCCTTTCTCTTACACCCACCACTGAATCTAACGGTGTTAATCTTCCGGATGATATGTTACTGGCAATTTGATATTAGAAATCAGGATGGGCTTTAGGTTTCTTGACTAGGAGTTTTGCGATGCTGCGTAACCGATTGCTTGCTGATTCGTCGTTTATGTTTAAAATTGGGAAGTGTTCAAGTGGAGAAGAAGAACGTCCCGGAGGAGGAGGTCAATGAAGATGAAGAGTCTCCAATCGAACAGGTCCGGTTAACCGTTCCGACGACGGATGATCCGAGCCAGTCTGTATGGACGTTTCGAATGTGGGTTTTGGGTATGGTCTCATGTGTGTTGCTGTCGTTTCTGAACCAGTTCTTTTCGTACCGGTCGTCGCCGTTGGTGATCACTCAGATCACCGTTCAGGTGGCCACGCTTCCATTAGGACGGTTGATGGTGGCGGTCCTCCCCAGCAGCAAGTGGAGCCTCATGGGACGGAAGTTTTCGTTGAACCCGGGACCCTTTAACATGAAGGAGCACGTGCTGATTACCATATTCGCCAACACCGGCGCCGCTTTTGGCAACGGATCGGCTTACGCCGTGGGTATTGTGAATATTATAAAGGTGTTTTATGGCCGCAAAATCTCTTTCTTTGCCGCTTGGCTCCTCATCATCACTACCCAGGTAGGTTACTTGTTCTTCTTACTCTCCACTCATCATTCACTAAACTATATGAATCAATGAATGAATTCTACAACCTGATGATGAGTACCCTTTAAATCACCATCATCATCATCTTAACATCAAATTCTATGGACCATTCTGTTGCTAACAGGTTTTAGGTTACGGTTGAACCGTCACACATGTGGTGGCCTAGCACCCTCGTTCAGATTTCACTATTTAGGTACGTCGTTTATGGTGGGTGTGAGAGAAAGGGGTGGTGGCTGGAGGTGGCAGTGGTGGTTGTGGTGGTGAATGGCGGTGGCAGGGGGTAATATCACAGAGTCCACAAAACACAGGGGGTAAATATGAAAGGGCATTATAGTCATTTCAAGTTATAGTCAACAGATTAGTCAACATTTTTTATATTACCCCCTGTGTTTTTGAAGCCGGGGGTAAAGTTGCAACAAAAATTGAAGCCGGGGGGTAGAATAGCGACATAACAGTGAACAGTGGGGTGTAAAATTGCAATTATTTCCTTAGGAGGGGTAAGAGTGCCAATCACCCCTAACCTCAGGGGGAAAAATTGCAGTTTACTCAATACTTTATTTAAAAAATCTCAAAATTCATCTTAAAAATAGTTAAAATGATTTTTTTTATGAATTATAAGCATTAAAATGTTTTAAGGCTATCCACTGATAACTTAAAGTCTCCCACTGTTTTTCAGTGTAATCATTGCAACCACTGTTATTATTCCATCAGTGTCTTCATAAAACAACTGTGTTCCATTACTCATCAGGGGTTGGCTCGTGGACAGTTCATAGCCGTCAGATCTTTTGTAACCGCTGCCACGTCAGCATTCACTTTTCCTGCTATAAAACCCTGATTAAAACCCCCAATCAGGGTTTTAACTGTCGAATCGAATTCATTTTTCCCTTTTCAAAGTAGTTATCCTCCATTTCTCTCAAAATTCCTCATCGTCCTTCTTCCTGAAATGGCAAAATCACGGTCTTCATCAGGTAAAAGGAAATCCAGTCAAAAGGTCATACAAATTCGATACAAAGCTCCCCATAACTACTTGGGTCTCTTGACAAAACCAAGTAACACTGAAACGTTCAATTCCGTCATAGATGCCCTTTCGTCTTCAAAATACAAAACTTTGTTGACTTCTGATGCTCCGATTTACTTGGCAACCCAGAGGGAATTTTGGAAAAATGCAAAACTTGAATATCAAGATAAAACACCCATAGCTATCAATTCCTCGATAAAGGGTGTTGATGTTAAAATCACACCACAAACCATTTCTGAGGTGTTTGAACTCAATGATCTTGAAGGTAAGACTTTTTTCCCTAAAATAGAGTATCAAACAGATTTTTTAGAAAGAGGGTATGCAAAGCAAATGAAAAAAACACTTTTCAAAAAGGCAGTTTTCCCCCTACCCCAAGGTTTTTGTTTCATACCCTCTTAATGTGTGTTTCTAATAAGACCACTGCTTTCAATGAAATTCCATTAAAGATCCAATACCTGGCATATGCTATCTTGCATGGGGAAAACTTTAACTATTCACAGGAGATCTTTAATGACTTGGCAAAAAATGTTGATAGCAAATCATTTTTACTATTTCCAAGGTTCCTAAGCTTTTATTTTCAAAAGAAATTTGGAAAGGATAATGCTCATGTACTCATCCAGGGTGAACCTTTTCAAATAAATGGCCTTACACCGTTAACATTTACAAGGCTATCAAATGTGTCCAAAACACAAGCACAGGCTCCTGAGCAGACTTTAGCAGCTACCACTGCTCCTCAGGCACCTGCTGCTGAGCCCACTGCTCAAGGTGATCACAGCAGCAAAACAACTGCTGTGAAACCGACACCTAAATCCACCAAAAGACCAAGACAGAAGAAAACACAAAAGCCCCTCAAACCTAAAACAAAGGCAACTCTGGAAGATGAGATCCCAGTGCCACTGCCGGTGAAAACACAAAAGTCACCAGAAACCACTGCTGCTACTTCCTCACAGCAGATGGTAGAAATATCTCAACCTGAGCCTCAAACTCCTCCTGTTTCTTTTAAAAAAGAACAGGTTGTAAGAATAGGGACATCAAATTATGTTGCTTTGGACTCACTTGAATCCATCATCCCCAGCCCACTGGCCGGGGCAAATCCTCTTTCCACTCCCGTACTCACTGTTACAATTCCACCACAAACAAAACTTTTGTTGGATGCAGTTGATATAAATCAGATAGCAATCAGTTCCTCTCAACCCCCTAGCACTGAGAGCATGCCACAGAAAGTGACTGTGTCTGAGCTCCCTATCATTGCTAACCCACCAACAACACCTGAGGAGGTTACACTGAAGGATGTACAAGTACTTCCTGTCAGTAGTTCAAGTGAAGCAGCTACTACAAGTGTTGAACCCACTGGTTTACACTTGGACAGTAGTTTCATTAATCAGACTTCCTTGAAGGCAATTTCTTCTATGGGAACCTTTCTAAATACTGGTGTGTATCCTGTATACACTGGTGAGCTTAGATTGGTAACCTCTGCTGAGGAAAGAAGTCCCCAGTTCCAAGAAAAAGGGGCAACAGGGGATGACTTTTGGGAAAGTCTCCCTCAGTCAACCACTGTTACAACCACCTTTGGTGGGAAATCAGATGATCCCATTAAATTGGATGATGGTTTAATGTACCGAGAATTGACGGAGAGGCTTAACAAACTGGATACATCTATTGCAGAAATCAAAACCATACTGCAATAGTTGTTACAAAAACAGCAGGCACCACCTGCTCCCACTGACCTTTAGGCATTATTTCAACCTCTGCTTCACCAACAAAGAGCAAATGCTGATCAGAATCATGAAATTCAGCTTCAAAATATCAGAAATATAATGGAAGCTAGGTTCAAAGACACTCAGGCAGATATAAAAACCCTGAAGGCTCAATTTATGAACACCACTGGCACTGTTCCTCCCTCTATCATCTTTGTGGACAGCCCACCACCAAATAATGCCAAAAAGGCGGAGAAAATGAGGCAGTTGAAGAAAAAGGGATATGAAGATGGTCTGTACATTGCACCAGATAATTCAACAATGCTTGCACACATCCCTTTGCCAGATGGTTCCAAAAAGGTTGATGTAACCTTAAATTCCATTGCTGATGCAAAAGCAAGGGTGAAAAAGGATATGGAGGCAAAGGATAAAGGAAGGTTTGAACAGGAGAAGAGAGTTTTTATGGAGATGAATGAACAGGGTACTTCTGAGGCAAAGGATCAAGAAAATTCTCAGCCCACAAGAAAGTCTACTAGAAAAGTCATACAACCCAAAACCACACCTCCCAAATCCACAAAACAAACTCCCAAACCTTCCAAAAGCTCCACACATCAATCTTCGAAACCAACAGATGTTAAAACACCTGTTGTATCAACATTGGTTGCTTCTTCAGTAATTTCAACATCTGTTATCCAAACTTTCACCACTACCACTTCAACACACACTACATCCACTGTCTTATCTCCATTATGAAAAATCCCTTCACCACCACCAATACCACCTGCTAAAAGGCAGAAGACAACAGTTGACACATCATCCGTGGTAATGGCAACAGTGGTTGAAACACCAGTTGTTTCAACAGCTGTTAGTTAAACACACACCATCACTACTCAAACACCCCAAACAAAACCATCATCACAAAACTCACCACCTGCCTTAAAGCAAAAGACAACTGTTGATACATCAACAGTGGTTGAGACACCAGTTGTTTCGACAACTGTTAGTCAATTACCTACCACTTTTAACAATCCTTCCCAAGCCATAATTCTGTTTTCTCCAAAACCTCAAATTGAAACACCTCCTCTTGAAAATGTGTATACTAGAAGAAAAAATATTCAAGTGCATGATGATGATATACCAGCACCTGATCCTGTTTCATCTGTACCTTACAAAATCACCAAACCTGAATCTTTCATTCCTCCAAAATTGGTCAATCCAATCAAAGATCCAATATCTCTTCAAGGATATGAGTCTGCAGATGGTACCCCAACAGCTGCCAGTTATCCACTGGAACTCCATGCAGTAAAGAATGAAATGAGGCAGTTCTACACAGTTGATGATCCTTCAAAAAGGAAATTCCCTTCTCTGGTTGGTTTTAGAAATCCAAAAAACATGGATGAATATCTAAAACTAAAATCTAGAAAAGCTCAAATAATAGCTAGGGTTGAATGCGAAGGAGAAAATGACAATGTGTATTCAAGTCATTATCAGTTTTTACTCACCAAAGTCAAGCTCATGGAAGACTATGCTAGAGATTTGAGTAAAGAAATGTCAAATTTACCACCAGAACCTGGCCTGCAAAAAGATGTGAGAAAAGACATTCTGGCATTGATCATGAGTGAGAAGTTCTACCCTGCCAAGGAAGAGCAATTCCAAGATTGGCCACTTGTTGGTCTCAAAGCAGAACTCAATAGAATTGAAAGAGTAAAAAGAGATCCAAGCATGAAAAGGTCAGCTCCAAATTGGCGTAAATACAAAAAGGCTATTGATGATCTTACTTTGGAGTATAAAAGAAAGAAACAAGAGTTGGTTGATGCAAAGGTTGCAACTGCCAAGGCCATAGCAAAATTGACAAGGCAGTACACTGATGAAGCTTATGAAAGGCTTAGAAAAAAGAGAGAAACAGATCCTAGCCTTCCAAAGAAGCCTGATTACAAAACTATTAACATGTCAAAGAAGCAGCTCCACAATTCTGAACCACTGTTCACATCATCAGATACCTCTGTCATTATGTTAAACCAAAGAAAGAGGCAAAAGTTGACTGATGCAGAAGAGAAAGAGCAAGCAGCTGTATATTTTAAACAGGCTATCAAGACAATGGCATTTGAAGATGACAGCTCAGCAAAGCTTCTACATACATTGGAATCCAACCACTGATGAAGCATAAAAATTGAACCTCAAACATCAGTGCTTAGATTACAATAGTGGAACGAAGAATCAATGTTTATGTATCAGTAGTTTGAATATAATCAGTGTCTGTAGTGTCTGTTGTTATAGATTCAGTGTTTATGTTGAACATCTGATCTGATTTACTTTTGGTCAACATTTGTTTGAAGTTTGGTCAACATCTTATTTTGTTAAGAAGTACAAGAACAAACATTTTTATAAAATCCCAAATCACCCGATCATTTAAGTGCATTGAAGTAAAATTGGAAATGAGGATGGTTTGCGCATGTGAAGCAGAGGCAAACGACGGCACCAATTAGAATAGTGGAAACTCTTACTGTGGAGGGGAGGAGAGGAAGAGGCAGACCCAAACTGACATGGGATGAGCAGATTAGGCATGATTTACTAGAGTTGCATCTTTCTGAGGACATGGTCCAAGATAGGACTTCGTGGAGACGTAGGATTAGGGTTAAGGACTTCTAGAGGATTTTACAGTAAGGTCTTGGGTGTGTTTTAGGGACGTAGGTTTTCCTATCCTTTAAGTGACTTTACCGATGATTGCATTCTTGTGTTCATGCCCAAATGATGTTACATGCTATTATACATGATCTACATTATATTGTGTCACACTGTTCATTTTCTTGGGTTTGGTGATTTCTTTTTTCTATTCTTCGACGTGGTGTATTGGTATGCTATTCGTTTTGGAGCCGAGGGTCTCTCTGGAAGCAGCCTCTCTATCCCTAGGGATAGAAGAAAGGTCTGTCTACATCCTACCCTCCCCAGACCCTATAAGTAGCTTTGCTATTTGGGGGATTTACTGGGTATGTTTGTTGTTGTTGAAGTAAAATTGGAAATAATGTTATTCATGTGGTCCTGTTGTTGAATAGATCTAATTCCGTGATTTTAAGACAATGTCGTTGAATAGAATAAGATGGTTGATGTAATGTGGTCGTATTAATAACAAATTGTAATTAATTAATCTAAATAACTTTCCCGAGCCCGGGAAGCAATCCCGAGTAAAAACCTAGTTATTCTTAAATATATCCAACTCAAAATGCCTATTATAATTATTAAATATATTAAAACACGTCATATTAGCTACAGTACATTGGAAGATTTTGTTTTTAGAATTTTAAAACTAACTTTAATAATTCATTATGAAACAATATATTTTTTTTCTTTTTTTACTTTTTACTTAAACCATGTTTATTTTATAATGAAATCTTACATATAAATAAATCTATTTTCAATTAGAGTAAACTGCCATTTTGGTCCCTGTGGTTTGGCCAGTTTTGCCACTTTAGTCCAAATCTCAAACTTATTACATCCAGGGCCCTGTGGTTTGGTTTTTGTTGCCATTTTGGTCCAAAACTCAAAATATCTCATTTTTGACTGTTTTAAGGTCCCTTTTTTGTCCTTTAGTGCAGGAGTAGTTTGGTCATTTTAATTTATTCTTTTAATAAATTAAAACAAAATTAATTATATATTATATATATACACATATACAGACATTCACAACCGTATCTCCTCCCTCATCTACAAAACCAACACCCACAACCACTCATCTCCTCCCTCATCTACACCCCCACCCCCACCCCCGGATCTGCAGCCCGCCGCCACCACCACCACTCTGCCGCCACATGCACCGCCACCTCCTCCCCCTTCTCACCACCGCCACCATCACCAACCTCTCTCTCTCTCTCTTTCTCTCCCTCTCTCTCTACACCACCGCCGCCACAACATGTCTTTCAGTGATGGAGGATTCCGATCAGAGGTTCATACTTTTTGCATAAAGATTCAAGATTATTGTTGAAATCTAGGGTTCATACTTTTTGCATAAAGATTCAAGATTTCAGTGATGGAGGATTCCGATCAGAGGTTCCACTTTCACTTTCACTTTCAAGGAACAAAAAGTTTGCATTTTTATCACAGGGGTTTGGTTTTAGTTATCAAAGGTTCATACTTTTTGCATAAAGATTCAAGATTATTGTTGAAATCTAGGGTAAAGATTGGGGATTTTGTTGAAGTTAAAAGGGAAAACAGAGATATGGCAGGAGGAGCAGCACCACCACCTAAACAGGATGATCAGCAGCCACATCCTGCTAGAGATCAGCTTCCTAATGTCTCTTACTGCATTACAAGTCCACCACCATGGCGTAATTAAGTTTACTCACTCTTTAGACCCACACATATTTGTTGCTTTTACTGCCTGCTTTTGCTGTAAATTGTTGTTATCCTAACTTTATGCCATCTTTTTGTGTTAATTCATTGGGGTTGTCATTGGTAAAAACCTTCATGTCTACAGTCTAGATGTGTAGTAACATTTTTCATCAGTAAAAACCCTCATGTCTGACTGTTCAGTAAATATGTTGATAACAGGTCAAAATCAAATTTGTTTCAATAAATATGTTCCCTTTGTGGGAATCGATGAAAATGATGATGATATTGGCTAGGGTTCTTGAATGAGTGAAGTAGAGAGAGCAGGGTTGGTGGTGGTGATGATACGGTGGTGGGGGTGGTGGTTGTGGTGGTGTGGTGGTGGTAGTTCAGAGAGAGAGAGAGAGAGTGCAGAGAAAGGGGTGTTTGGGATTTATAATCAGAGTTTACGGGGTGTTTGGGATTTATAATCAATTTAGGGGGTGTTTGGATTAATAATCATTTACAATAAAACCAAAATGACAAAAATACCCCTGGATATAAGGACAAAACAGGGGGTCAAAAGTGGGTAATCTGGTCAAATTTGAAATTTGGACCAAAATGGCAACAAAAACCAAACCACAGGGCCCTGGATGTAATAAGTTTGAGATTTGGACTAAAGTGGCAAAATTGGCCAAACCACAGGGACCAAAATGGCAGTTTACTCTTTCAATTAAGTATATTTGAAACTTTCATTAGCTTAGTATTAATTTAAAACTAACTAAAAATTACGTAATTTAAAAATTATAATATTTTGATATCGGTATCGATGTTATTGGAACCAATACCAGTATTTGTAATATAGGTCTTTAGTCTAATTTTTATATTATTTAATTTGGCTTTCTTAATAGTTTGTATTCATTAACTTTTTAAAAGAATCTGAACACACGACTTTGTGTAATTTGTTTGCTAGGCATTTCGGTAAAAATTGTATTCAAAATAGTGTATTTTTTGGTATCTTAATTTATGCGAGTGCCGCAACCATGATGAACCAATTCCAACTGTGCAACATCGTACCGGTATTGGTGTTGCTAAAACCGGTATTTGATATCTATTATTATGATTTTCGATCGATGTAAAATACGTGTCAATATCTTTATGGACATATCAAGATTTTAATTTTTGGGAATTTCTCTTTCTGTTGTTATAACGAGTGCTAGTAATGTAAATAACTGAACTGATACATATTGAATTCCCGCTGCATAGCGCTGGGTATCCCACTAGTATATATTAGATATCATCATCATAGCTACATGAAACTTTTTTGTTTTTACATATTTACCACAAAACTATTATTTTTCACTATTATTTCGTTTTAATGGTGTTTTGGTCAAAAATCTATTTAAGGATAATGTAACCAAATTTTTTGTGAGGTAGAGTGCTTGTATGAACAAAATGAATGATGAACGATTAATAAAGCTAATACACGAAGATTTATACGAGGAAAAACCCTTGATCACTAGTAGATCGCCGACATAAAAACCTCGGGTGGTGAAAACTATTAACCAGCACTATATTAAACAATGAAAATGGTTATAACTTCGGATGTTGATAAGTGTGGTACAATAGTATTTGTAGATTTCTTGCTCGTAATGTGTGTATGCAAAAGTGTGGTTATGCTTATTAACACTTAATCAACCCCTTTAAAATTAAAGATAACAAGATATACGAAAATTATGCTAGTCGTGTTCACTCCCATGACCGTTGTGGAATAAGCACGTGCAGCTTCCATAATGAATTCCCAGCGAGATTCCAGCTTAGACTCAATCCACCACGTCGCTATCCTACATATGAACATAAAAAAATATCGAGAACAATTGTTAGAAATTACAAGAAATAATAAGGATCCTTGATCCTCTGAGTCCCTGTACTACCTGCTAAGGATAACTTATCCAGACGATGCCTCGTAATATGGGATCCATTATAATTAAAATTTAGCCCCTAACAATTGCCCCCAATATGGCGGTTGTGATAAAAAATCATAGCTGTCATATTTCCATTATAATCGAACTCGCCGTTACACAGCCCAACTAGCCGTTACACTTCTAACGAATGGGACTTGATCAGCTACAACCATCATTAAGATATTTAGGGTAGAGATAAACCTTTCAATTTCTTTAAAGATCAGAAGATCCATTCGTATATCTCCATTCCAGATATCATAATCAGGTATTCTCTCTCCCCCCCCCCTCTCTCTCTCTCTCTCTATATATATATATATATATATATATATATATATATATTCTTATCCCAATTCTTCATACCTTCTGTTAGGGATTGATTTTCACAGCATATGGATCACGGATCCTCAAGTGCAGCAAGGATTACGGATCCTCAAGTGCAGCAAGGATCACGGATCCTTAGTTCAGTTTGAATTAAGGATCCTCAGAAGACGTTGCAGGACTAAGGATCCAAGATCCTCATTATTATCCTAATACTAACAATTGTTTCTGTCACGACCCCCGACCCACCCTGGACGGAATCGGGAGCCGCGAACAGCCAAGTGGTACCGGTGATTATTTTGAAAAATATTGCAGCGGAAATTTCATCAGGACCGTGAGTTAGGAAAAATATCAGAGTTTAGAAAACACCGGATTTTATTTATTAAATAGATGGGATAAACCCATGTTTTACAAAGGTAGCTTTAATAAGGGATAAACCCAATTACATAAAACAATATTTCTTAATTTGATTTAATTAATAAAATAAGCCACTTCTTGAAGCCTTTTAGTGTCGTATCCATCTCTTACTCCAATCTACTGTAATTACCTGAAACGCGTTTTAAAAAGGTTTTGTCAGCAGGAAATACTGGTGGGTTCATTCATTTTTCTAAAACGACACGTTTGTTATAATTTACAGTATTAAGAGAGATTACAATGTTTCCTGATATCAACCAACTACCCACAGTATTTGTCACTCGACTCGTTTCTGTGACTATGGTCATATCCCCCATTGGCTGCCCCAATGGTGACGATTATAAAGTAATGTATACAAAACCCCACATACTGGCTGTAATTTGGTGATTACATATACTTAATCACTGTAATTATAACTTTGAAAATAAACATGATTTTGAAAGTAATTTGATAAAAAGAGAATGACTCACATTATAAGCATGCAGATTTATACGGGCAGAGCTTAGCCTATTGATTAGTCTTGTAACCTAGTGTACATGAACTAGGTAAGTAACTAATACAACATTTACGATAACTCACGAGATTAAAACCCTCACAACGAATGACAAAGTGCAATCACTTAAACATCCATCGGATTCACAATGAATGACATAGTATTCCCTGAGTTCGGGTGGTACTCAAACATCATGTCGGAATCACGACAAATGACAAAGGATTGCACTTAAACATCCTGTCGTGTAGTTTCAATCGATCGGATATTGAATCGTAGCAGCGATCGAGTTAATACCCGGTATCGTAGCAGAATTCGAGCTAGTGTGTGTTTGGTAGTAATCAGGTGATATCTCGAAGTGTAAAACGAATTTTAACGTCGAACGAATGCCAGAAATCAAGTCCCACACCCCTCTATTTATATCTGGAAAACGGCGCGGTCGCGCCACGCGACGGGGACTCTTTTAGCATAGGGTAGCCACGTGTCTTGGTAGCCTAGCTGAGTCGACGGTTTGTCAAAATTCAATTTTGACAACGAACTGTGTGGATATTACTAACCAGGTAATACCCCCCTGAGTTTTAGGGGCCCTGATCCTGATTCTGATTGTTCTGAAATTTTTAGGGTTTGTGCAGGATTACTTGAGGGTCTCAATTAGGGTTTCCTATTGGCTAAATAAAATAATAGATAGGACCTTTGATGAGAGTTGTTTACAAAATAAAACGGTGAGAAAAGAGAATTGACCCACTTTGTAACTTTAGGGTTCAACTAGAAAGCCTCCTGGTAGAATATTGGGTATAATTTTTGAGTTATTTAAAAATATATAATGCACTTGTGTTAAGTATAGTACTCCTAATTCAACCTTGTCCTTATGTCACGAGACAGAACCCCAACGAACTAGTCAGGCAGAGCCTTGACATGCGTTATGGGGTTCAGATCAATCGGAAAGGGTAGCGGTGATCGGGAGTTAAAACACTTAAAACGGGGCAGAGCTTTATTATCAAAATAAAATAAAATAAAATAAAAAAATAAACAACAACTTTCTTAAGAAAGTTGGCAAGAGAGATTGGAAGAAAGAAAAGGAAATGTGTGAATTTTGGAAGAGCTAACTATGCTTTTTATAGTTGAAGATAATTACTAACTTTGACATCACGGTTCCTCCACGTACCTCCATGTCCTCTCATTCCCATAATTTCATTTTTGTTTTGCTTTGGCCACGTATCATCTTTCAATTTATTATTCATTTGTTGAAATCCTATACGTGTCTTCCTTATTTATATTTGTTTAAGTTTATTTTATTATTTTTATTTTAACTATACGTACATAAGGTTTACAAATTCAAATATTTATTATTATATTTATATATTAGTTTTATTTTATTTCATACGTAATCTTTAAGTTTTTATTTTTATTATTTTTATTAATTTATATATTATAATTAATTTAACTGCTTCAGTTATTTGGCGCGTATAACTTTTAAAATATAATATTTTATAAAATAATAAATATGTCATCAGAACGAGAATATTTTCGTCTACATTTTGAACCAAGTTTCATTAAAAATAGAGTAGGTTCAAGTACAATGTATTTTTATAATTTACTTATTATACTGTTTGTAACAACTCTCATCAAAAGTCATATTTATTAAATTAATTTGACCAATTAGAAACCCTAATTGAGACACCCAAGTGATTCTGAACAAACCCTAAGATTTTCAGAAAAATCAGAATCAGGATCAGGGCCCCTAAAACTCAGGGGGGGTATTTCCTAGTTACGTTTATCCACATAAATAGCTGTCCAATTCGAATTTTCAGAAACTGTCGACTCAGCTGAGCTAGTCCTACACGTGGAAGTCCTATGCCTAAAAATAGGTCTCACGCGGCCTGCCTCAGGTTAGCTTATTTCTCACGCGGGCCGCCTGAGGGTCAAAATTCACCTATAAATACAGGAGATTGGGACTTGAATTCTGGCTTCAAAACGACGCTCAAATTCACTTTGTGCGCTGAGATAAGTTCTGTATACTCCAATTAACACACACAGTCACTAAATCGACGCTGCAATCAGGGTATTAGCACAATCGCTATTACGATTCATTGTCCGATCGATCAATGTACTCAATGGATGTTTAAGTGCTGCCCACATTAGGGTGATGCTTTGTCATTAGTCGTTAATTCGATGGATGTTTAAGCATAGCACTTTGTCATTCGTTGTGAGGGTTGATCTCGTGAGTTATCGTAAATGCTGGATTGATTACTAACCCCGAATTGTGTGCCTGTTATAAAAATTTAGATTGAAAAGGCTAAATCAGTAGGCTAAACTCTGCTCAAATTAAATCTGCAATGTGAGTCATTCTCTTTTTATCAACTAATTTACAATACCTCAAATTATTTTCAAGGTTATAATTACAGGGACTAAGTCGTGGATATCTTGAATTACTGGTTAGTGGGGTATTGTGCACATTACTAATTTTCTCCCAATTAGGTTCATTGATCTATTCGGGATAATCACTGTTAGGTTCATTGACCTACAGGGATAATCGTCACTATTTAGGTTCATTGATCTAAATAGTGGTATGACCATCGTCACCATTGTGACATGTCACCATTGTGACAGAATGCCAGATAAAAATAAGATAGAAGCCATTGTAATCGCTCTTATGCTATAATGGATAACTATGCATCATTATGCAAAATAGAATGATTCACTCAGTATTTCCCCGCTGACAAAACCTTTTTCAAACATGTTTCAGGTGACCTGTTATGAATCAGGAAAAGTACTATATAGCACTACAAGCTCAATGAAGTGGCTCAGTATAAAATAAAGAAACATGTTTTGTAAAAATAAAAGATTTCTTCGTGAAATCAAATTATTGTAAATTACCGGGGTTTTATCCCGCGTTGTGAAATAAATAATCGGGAAATCTTTACATTTTAAAAGATCCTGATGAAAACTTCCGCTGTCAAACTCAATTAATTAAATACCGCAGGATTTCTGTCCCGCGGCTCCTGAAACGGGTCAAACCGGGTCGGGGGCCGTGACAGAAAAAGGTGGTATCAGAGTCACTTATCGAGCCACTGATTTAAGCCAATTAAGTATTTAGAAATACTTAATAAGTTATTAATTGCTATTTTGTGATTATATGTTTTATTATCTAGTTAACTGCATATAGTATAGGCAGATCTTTATATGCTAATTAATGTAGCATATAGTATAGGCAGATCTTTATATGCTAATTAATGTAGCAATTAATACAAATTCTTAAATAATTTGACCCAAGTTTAGCACTTTTATTATCTACAGTCTATAAACCTTATTCAGTAAATAAATTTACAAATAAAACCTAGTATATTTTCATATTCGGTTGTTTCATAGTTACCCAATATGAAATAATATTTAACAGTTTTCTATGAAATTTGATATAATTTTTAATTGTGTGTATCTTGCATAAACAGCATGAGTGACTTGTCTGACGCCCTTCAGAAATTAAATCTCTATCCAGTAAGAATAGAAGTTTCCAGAGATTTCAATAGATATATACCAGACATAGAAGAACCTATAGAATTCAACGCTTTACCTTTCGAGAAACCTAAGCCTAAGAAAATGGAAATTGGGGAAAGCTCTAGGCAATTTGAGGGGTTACCATCTCAGGAAGAGTTGGATTTTATAATGACAAACGATAATACTATTGAGCCTATTAATGAAAATGACTTTATTCATTCTCTTGAAACACCACTACCAATAAACTTAGAACCAGCTATACCAAACCCTTCAATCCACTCGCAAATAGACGAATGGAGGAATAATGAAATACTGTTACAAAACCATCCCTATAAGCTTTTTCCTAAGTTCAATCCAGAACCTTTACCAAATTCACCAATGAGTAACAAGAATATGGCTAAACTCAATCATTTTGACAAAATAGATGCTGGGAATAGGATCCAAGAGATTTTGGGACAGATCTCCTGGAAATACGATGAGAAGGAACGCCGTTACTAGAATATCATCTGACAAAGGATAGGAGATTATGAAACTGTGGTTGTGTAATAGTAATAGTAAAATCAGTATGTGTAAAATAAATAATAAAACGGTTGTATATGGAAGCATGATATAATCTATAAAACAAATGAAATTTTAGAAAATTTCAGTTTTGTTTGTATATTCGTTTACGTGATTATGTGCAATTAATTGTGACTTTGGATTATTTCTTTTATACTAATTATTTATCTATAAATTAGTTATTAGATGGAAAATGCTAATAATGAACCAGCTAATGAGGTTAATCAACCTGAGCAACAACCGGGGGATCAATTTATGACTAGGCAGGATATAGAAAATATCGTTGCTCAAGGGATAGCCAACGCTATTCCAGGAATAGTTGCTCAAGGGATAGCCAATGCTATTCCATCAATCGTTGCTGCTATTAAAAATCCAATCGAACCGCAACAAATTGTTCCTAGTAAACGTATTTCTGAAGATAATTTCAGTAATAGCGTAAACGGAGGTAATAATCATGTTAATTATAATAATGAACCACGGCAAGCTCCGCTCCCTAAGAAAAGGAAAACTGCAACGCCTGGTTGCACTTTCAAAGAATTTCTTGCTTGTAAACCCACTGAGTTTGCAGGCAATGAAGGAGCGACAGCGGCACTACGTTGGTTAGAGAAAACCGAGGCAGTAATTGCCATAAGTAAATGTGCTCAGGATGATCAGGTCATGTATGCGTCAAACCTTTTCAAAGAAATGGCGCTAGAATGGTGGAATACGGTGTTACAAGCTAAAGGAAGAAATAGGGCTTATGCCATAAAATGGGAAGAATTTAAGAGTCTTGTAGAAAGAAAATTTTGTCCTGAATATGAAAAAGATCAAATGGCAAATAAATTTCTAACCCATCGGATGGTGGATGTAGATTGTCGAGGGTATACTACGACATTCTTCGAATATGCTCGAGTGGTACCAACCCTGGCTTCGCCAGAGCCGGTACTTATTTCTCGTTATATTTGGGGATTGATTTCCGAAATCCGTAATATCGTCAAGGCTGCAAAACCTCATACGATTGATGATGTAGTAGAATTAGCCAATACTCTGACTGACGAACTAGTACGGACAAGAGAAGAAAATAGAAGGAAGGAAGTAGCCCAAAAGATTACCCAAGAATTCCGTTCGGGTAACCATAACAATTTCAAGAAAGGAGGGAATGGGCAATCTTCTACTAGTCCATTTTGCAATTTTTGCAAAAGGAAGCATTTTGGAAGATGCAAAGGATATTGCAATTTTTGCAACATTTCGGGGCATCAAGAAGAAGACTGCAGGAGGAAGAAATTTTCAGTCTGCTACAACTGTGGAGAAGCTGGACATCTTAGGCCAGATTGTCCAAAACTGAACAAAACATCTGACAATAAAGCCAAACCTGCAGAAGGAGCAAAAAGGAATGTAAGAGCCTTCCAACTGACTGCTAAGGAAGCAGAACTCATTCCAGATGTGATAGCCGGTACGTTCTTAGTTCACAACGTTTACACAAAAGTATTATTTGACTCTGGTGTAAACCAAAGTTTTATAAATACTTTATTCTTCCAAACTTTTAACTTACCTTTAACCATCATTGGGCAAATTTCTACCATAGAAATGGCAGATGGGAATTCAGTTAAAATAAATCAGGTTCTGCAACACGTAGAAATAGAACTTTTAAGTCATAAATTTTCTGCAACCCTATTATCTATGAAATTAGTTGAAATCAAGGTTGTGCTAAGAATGGATTGATTAGTAAAACAATTATGCTCAAATTATCTGTGATAAGAATTCCCTAGAAATTTGTGCATCCAATGGAGAAGTAATAATGATTACCGGAGATAAGCTATGTAAAACCCTAAAGTTCATATCAGTAATGAAAGTTTCTAATTGTGAACAAAATCAAGGAATAGTATATATGATTTCAATAATCATTAATACTAAAGATAAAGAATTTAAGGAAATTTCTGTAGTTTCAGAATACCCAGATGTATTTCCAAAAAGAGTTATCAGGGTTACTACCTGATAGGGAGATAGAATTTAGAATTTCTTTAAATCCAGGAACTATACCGATAACCAAGGCACTTTATCGGTTAACACAATGTTATTTAAAAAGGATGATTCGATGAAAATGTGTATTGATTATAGGGAATTGAATAAAGGTTACAATTAAGAATCAATACCCATTTCCTAGGATTAATGATCTATTCGGTCAACTTCAAAGATCTAGATATTTTTACTCTTCGGTTATCATCAATTAAAAGTACAAGAGAAAGACATACCTAAAACCATTTTCAGAACTAGGTATAGTCGTTACGAGTTTACAATCATGCCCTTCGGATTAATGAATGCACCTCTAGCATTCATGGACATGATGAATAGGATCTATAAACTATATTTGGTTAAATTTGTAATTGTCTTCATAGACGATATACTTATTTATTCCAAAAGTCAGGAAGGACATTGTTAGTACTTGCATGTACTCTTAGCATTTTAAAAAAAAAGAGAAGCTTTACGCCAAAGTCTCGAAGTATGAATTTTGGTTGCAAGGAATGCAATTTCTAGGTCATATGGTGAATCATGAAGGTATTCACGTAAATTCTGCTAAGATAGCAGCAATTACCAAACGGAAGATTCTGCAATCCGCAATGGAAATTAGAAGTTTTATAAGTTTAGTCGGATACTATATTAAGGATTTTTTCAAGATAGCTATACCATTAACTAAGTTAACCTGTAAAGCGGTTAAGTGTAAAAAGGGACTTAAACAAAAAGAAGTCTTTAGGATCTTAAAGCATAAATTAACAAAATTCTAGTTTTACCAGAAGAAACTGAAGATTATTGAAGTATATTATAATGCTTCAAAACTAGGATTAGGATGTGTGCTTATGCAACGCAAAAAGGTAATTGCGTATGCAACAAGACTTAGAATTAAAAGCCATAATTTTTGCCCTGAAAATCTGGAGACATTATCTGTACGGAAGTAAGTTTACTATCTATACAGATCATAAAAGTCTAAGATATATATTCGGGCAAAAAAGAGTTAAACACGAGGCAAAGGAAATGGATGAAAATCCTAAGTGACTACAACTGTGATATTTAGTATCACGAAGAATAGGCTGAAGACAGCTAGAGATAGTCAGAAAAGTTATACAGATAATAGACTAAAGCCGTTGGAGTTCGAGTTGGAGACAAAATGCGAATTGAAAGTATTTACTTGGAAAGAAGTTGTTAAATTTGGTAAGAAAGGTACGTAGAACCATTTCCAGTGATCCAACGTATAGGATCAGTTGCTTATCAAGAGAGTTAGCTGGAGTACATGATGTATTTTCATGTATCCAATCTCAAGAAATATCTATTATACGAATCTTTGGTAGTACCTTTCCAAGATAAAGGTAAACGAGTAGTGTTAGTAAAGTAGGATTCAAAGATATTTAGGAGTTAGAATCAGAAATGAAGCGAAAGTATCCTCAATTATTCCAGTAAATCTCGAGGACGAGATTTTTATTAAGGTGGGGAGAATGTAACAACTCTCATCAAAAGTCATATTTATTAAATTAATTTGACCAATAGGAAACCCTAATTGAGACACCCAAGTGATTCTGAACAAACCCTAAGATTTTCAGAAAAATCAGAATCAGGATCAGGGCCCCTAAAACTCAGGGGGGTATTTCCTAGTTACGTTTATCCACATAAATAGCTGTCCAATTCGAATTTTCAGAAACTGTCGACTCAGCTGAGCTAGTCCCACACGTGGCAATCCTATGCCTAAAAATAGGTCTCACGCGGCCCGCCTCAGGTTAGCTTAATTCTCACGCGGGCCGCCTGAGGGTCAAAATTCACCTATAAATACAGGAGATTGGGACTTGAATTCTGGCTTCAGAACGACGCTCAAATTCACTTTGTGCGCTGAGATAAGTTCTGTATACTCCAATTAACACACACAGGCACTAAATCGACGCTGCAATCAGGGTATTAGCACAATCGCTAATTCGATTCATTGTCCGATCGATCAATGTACTCAATGGATGTTTAAGTGCTGCCTACATTAGGGTGATGCTTTGTCATTAGTCGTTAATTCGATGGATGTTTAAGCATAGCACTTTGTCATTCGTTGTGAGGGTTGATCTCGTGAGTTATCGTAAATGCTGGATTGATTACTAACCCCGAATTGTGTGCCTGTTATAAAAATTTAGGTTGAAAAGGCTAAATCAGTAGGCTAAACTCTGCTCAAATTAAATCTGCAATGTGAGTCATTCTCTTTTTATCAACTATTTTACAATACCTCAAATTATTTTCAAGGTTATAATTACAGGGACTAAGTCGTGGATATCTTGAATTACTGGTTAGTGGGGTATTGTGCACATTACTAATTTTCTCCCAATTAGGTTCATTGATCTATTCGGGATAATCACTGTTAGGTTCATTGACCTACAGGGATAATCGTCACTATTTAGGTTCATTGATCTAAATAGTGGTATGACCATCGTCACCATTGTGACATGTCACCATTGTGACATGTCACAATTGTGATAGAATGCCAGATAAAAATAAGATAGAAGCCATTGTAATCGCTCTTATGCTGTAATTGATAACTATGCATCATTATGCAAAATAGAATGATTCACTCAGTATTTCCCCGCTGACAAAACCTTTTTCAAACATGTTTCAGGTGACCTGTTATGAATCAGGAAAAGTACTATATAGCACTACAAGCTCAATGAAGTGGCTCAGTATAAAATAAAGAAACATGTTTTGTAAAAATAAAAGATTTCTTCGTGAAATCAAATTATTGTAAATTACCGGGGTTTTATCCCGCGTTGTGAAATAAATAATCGGGAAATCTTTACATTTTAAAAGATCCTGATGAAAACTTCCGCTGTCAAACTCAATTAATTAAATACCGCAGGATTTCTGTCCCGCGGCTCCTGAAACGGGTCAAACCGGGTCGGGGGCCGTGACACTGTTCCTAAGCCCGTCTAGGTACTTCATATTTCTAAAAGTCGACTTACCCGTAATCTACCCGTCTAATAATATAAGTTTTTATATACTTTTATTTTATTAGAAATGTCACCCATATACAAGCCAATTAATTAATATAATATTTCAACCAACTATATAAAATAGTGTTTAAAACTATTTAGGTTGAATATTTATATTAAAAATAAACTAGTTACTAGTTACTAGTTACTAGTGGTTAATAAATTTAACCAAACCTATAATTCTTATATAAAAATAGGAATGTTACATCCTCCTCACCTTGTTTTAAATCTCGTCCTCGAGATTTGGGTTACGATATTTCTTTTAGACTTATGTCATATTTTAGTCAATAAAAACAATATTAAGGTAGATGACATAGAATTAAAATATCAAATTTTGTGAATACAAGTTGTACAATAAGTAGAATTCAATGGTTCAACTGAATTAGTTCAAGAAATCGATGACAAACGAATGAGATGAAATGATATAATTTCCAAGGTGACTAGGTTCAAGCCAAAAGATATATGATCAATAGATATTTAAAATGAATGTGAAGGACTTTTAGAATTAATAAAATTCTTTGTCAAAAGAAAACTTACTTTGATTGGCAACTAAGGAAGACTTAGAATCGACAGGTTCAAAATGAAATAAAAGTATGAAAATAATTTGTCAAATATTGAATTATGATATGAGAAAATCAATGTGCTGAGATGAGTGAATTGCAAGGATACACGAAAAGACAATAGAGTTAGTGTATTATTGTCTTAATATATAATTGCATTAAGAAAATGTTCGATCAAAGATAGGTGATATTTTAATTTATTAAATATCTTTTCCTTTTATGTTATCATAAAGTAAAATACTAAATTAATCTAGATAGTTTTAAAATATCAAAACCCGTGGTAATTTTCACAAAATAATGATATATGTTTTATTAATATGTTGATCCAAATATTCTAGAACTCACGATTATCATTTTTAAAATCAAGTATGTTTAACTATAAGATTTTACAATAAGATATTTTAAATCATAAAAGTAAAATAGTAAATGTTTATTTTAATATCAAGCATACTTAAATATTGACTTGAGTAAATAACATTTGATATTTTAATATATTAAAATACATATATTATAAAATAATATTTCTATAAGTATTTAATAGTTGTGGAATATTAATCAAGATGAACAATTACTTATAAAATGTCTTGTCCATGACTACTTAAACAGTTATATAGATAATTTTATTCGTCCCTCTAATTCTTGTATTGTTTTTTGAAAATATGTCTTCTCCTTACAGTACAAAGTATATATATTTTTATATAAAAATATTTTTATATATAATTAAAATTTACTAAATAGGTATGATGATTTAATTTATATATATTAACTAGTCATTATCATGGTTGGATATTGGTTGGTGCTGCCTTGTTTAAGCATAGGTGATCAGTCCATGCCTAACTAAGGCTAGGCAACCCAATACCTGCCCTTAACAATAACCCTAGTACCTAAAAATAATATTAACACTACTACTATTAATATATTATTATTAATAATAAAGCTAATATTAATTACCAGTAATAAATAATTAAACATAAACTTAAATGAGAGTATACCTCAAACAAAATTTTTATACATGTATATATATAAAAATATAAATTCTTCACCTTAATGGTTTAACAAAATTTATTGACTCGATATCAAAGAGTCACCGTTTTGCAATAATGCGGTTAACAGTGCAAAAAGCAAAATGATATTTGAGTTTAGATAAAACAACAAATCGGAATGAAGTCCTCCAGTGGTCTTCATAAATCAAACGAACCACATGCACAACAAACAGTGCATGTGTAATGTGTGGATTTACCAAGAAATAAAATAGATCAATATTCACTATTATGAAAGAAATTCTCATGGTACGATGACCATTAGAGGAAGTAGAAAGACGAAAGTCAATTTTATATGCAGAAGTCAGAAAAATAAATATAAGAACTTCTATCTGGAATTTCGTGTGATAACCGTTGTCAAGTGACATTACCAGGGAATGTGAATAAAATGAAATAGGGGATTTGCAAAGGTATGTGACTCCTTTTTCAGTGATAATAATTATAACTCTAATTAAACTGTGCACCGATGGTTGTGAAATCTTATTCCAACGTACCTCAGCGAGATTCATGTTGTTTGTAGGATGGCAAAGTGCTTCTTTTTTATTAGTAGTTCTTCTACTGACGGAATTAGCATTGGTGTCATCATGCCCAATTTATATTTTCCAAAGGTCTTGCCTTGGAAGTCGTGTGTGATATACTTCGAAGTCTGTGGACGTATAATTTAAGTTTCATGTGTTTTCTTGTGCACTAGCACAACTTTACATGCTTCTTAATTGCGTTAATAGTTTATGGTAACGTATTGGAAATTCTTTATACTTTTGATGGCGTCCCAACTTAAAGGGTTTCCATTGCACGAGTTACGAGGTAGATGATCAAACGAAATAATGTTTGATATCGGAATTATAGATATATGCAAGAGATTCCAGATAAAGAAATCTAGAATTATTGTTGACACATATGCTTGTGCTTGATTCTTATTTGACTTTTGGAATTCCTTATAGATATACATATCTATATAATCATTTATTTCACATGCTGTAATATACATACCCTCTATAAGGTCAATGTATTTAACAGATTCATATTTCCAAAAACAAGTCAGATATCAGGTCACGATACTATTTAGGGAAATCTTGTCACTTGTTTGACATATTATATACCCCGTCTTATCCGGTTCGCGCCGGAGAGGTAACCTCAGTATATTCTGACAAGCTGGAGAGTCTGCTACACCATACCCAGTCTTGCCGGAAAAATTTTCTATTTCCCATAAATAGTATCTTTTCAAGATTTTTAAAAGTGCCTCTTTAGGGCTTTTATCCAGAATCAAGGAAATTTGTATTTCCATAACATATCTTTATTCTAGACCAAGTAATATCAATAAGCAAGAATTAATAGTAATTAAGTGTTTATTGCTTATTTATTATATTTGCAATGTTCTAGTTATCATCCTTTCGGCATACCAAAACCTATCACACTTTATTTGCACAAGTATTTAGCTTATCTCGAAGCTTATACTAAGACATCTTTTCTTAAGTTCAAGTCTAAATGCTATCATGTGTGCTACCAATTAATAGCAATCTCGTAACTCGTTTATATAAGCTTAGGTATTATTATGACAACACCTTTGGTGATTACATATACTTAATCACTGTAATTATAACTTTGAAAATAAACATGATTTTGAAAGTAATTTGATAAAAAGAGAATGACTCACATTATAAGCATGCAGATTTATACGGGCAGAGCTTAGCCTATTAATTAGTCTTGTAACCTAGTGCACATGAACTAGGTAAGTAACTAATACAGCATTTACGATAACTCACGAGATTAAAACCCTCATAACGAATGACAAAGTGCAATCACTTAAACATCCATCGGATTCACAATGAATGACAGAGTATTCCCTGAGTTCGGGTGGTACTCAAACATCCTGTCGGAATCACGACTAATGACAAAGGATAGCACTTAAACATCCTGTCGGATAGTTTCAATCGATCGGATATTGAATCATAGCAGTGATCGAGTTAATACCCGGTATCGTAGCAGAATTCGAGCTAGTGTGTGTTTGGTAGTAATCAGGTGATATCTCGAAGTGTAAAACGAATTTTAACGTCGAACGAATGCCAGAAATCAAGTCCCACACCCCTCTATTTATATCTGGAAAACGGCGCGGTCGCGCCACGCGACGGGGACCCTTTTAGCATAGGGTAGCCACGTGTCTTGGTAGCCTAGCTGAGTCGACGGTTTGTCAAAATTCAATTTTGACAACGAACTGTGTGGATATTACTAACCAGGTAATACCCCCCCTGAGTTTTAGGGGCCCTGATCCTGATTCTGATTGTTCTGAAATTTTTAGGGTTTGTGCAGGATTACTTGAGGGTCTCAATTAGGGTTTCCTATTGGGTAAATAAAATAATAGATAGGACCTTTGATGAGAGTTGCTTACAAAATAAAACGGTGAGAAAAGAGAATTGACCCACTTTGTAACTTTAGGGTTCAACTAGAAAGCCTCCTGGTAGAATATTGGGTATAATTTCTGAGCTATTTAAAAATATATAATGCACTTGTGTTAAGTATAGTACTCCTAATTCCACCTTGTCCTTATGTCACGAGACAGAACCCCAACGAACTAGTCAGGCAGAGCCTTGACATGCGTTTTGGGGCTCAGGTCAATCGGAAATGGTAGCGGTGATCGGGAGTTAAAACACTTAAAACAGGGCAGAGCTTTATTATCAAAATAAAATAAAATAAAATAAAAAAATAAACAACAACTTTCTTAAGAAAGTTGGCGAGAGAGAGATGGGAAGAAAGAAAAGGAAATGTGTGAATTTTGGAAGAGCTAACTATGCTTTTTATAGTTGAAGATAACTACTAACTTTGACATCACGGTTCCTCCACGTACCTCCATGTCCTCTCATTCCCATAATTTCATTTGTGTTTTGCTTTGGCCACGTATCATCTTTCAATTTATTATTCATTTGTTGAAATCCTATACGTGTCTTTCTTATTTATATTTGTTTAAGTTTATTTTATTATTTTTATTTTTACTATACGTACATAAGGTTTACAAATTCAAATATTTATTATTTTATTTATATATTAGTTTTATTTTATTTCATACGTAATCTTTAAGTTTTGATTTTTATTATTTTTATTAATTTATATATTATAATTAATTTAACTGCTTCAGTTATTTGGCGCGTATAACTTTTAAAATATAATATTTTATAAAATAATAAATATGTTATCAGAACGAAAATATTTTCGTCTACATTTTGAACCAAGTTTCATTAAAAATAGAGTAGGTTCAAGTACAATGTATTTTTATAATTTACTTATTATACAGTTCCTAGGCCCGTCTAGGTACTTCATATTTCTAACAGTCGACTTACCCGTAATCTACCCGTCTAATAATATAAGTTTTTATATACTTTTATTTTATTAGAAAGGTCACCCATATATACAAGCCAATTAATTAATATAATATTTCAACCAACTATATAAAATAGTGTTTAAAACTATTTAGGTTGAATATTTATATTAAAAATAAACTAGTTACTAGTTACTAGTGATTAATAAATTTAAACAAACCTATAATTCTTATATAAAAATAGGAATGTTACAGTTTCCATTATATTTGAACTTGTTTTGCAGGAGTATTCGAGTAGGACTTGGTCTAACCTAGATTCTAGGGGAATATGTTTCATGATTCTGCCGTGCATGAGCTCTTCGACCGTTATGGTGATCGTGGGCGACTTGCATCTTTTTCGGATTGTTAGTTAGCTTAGCTAGTTTCTATTTTTAAAAGGGGACAACAAGCTTGATTAGATTATTATTAGCAACACACACTACTCTCGAGAACTCTCCGTAAGTTATTGGCGATCATACATTTTTTGCACACTAGTGATCCTTGTACCAAACTTGTTATCATCCCAATTTGTAAACCTTATTTGTTTAATATAGTTGGTGATCGGTAGTTTCCATCACCCGAGGTTTTTTGTGCCAGAGATCATACATTGATCAAGGGCTTTTTCCTCGTATAAATCCTTGTGTTCACCATTCATTTCATTCATTTATCGTTCATACATTTGATCATTTAATTAAGCATCACACCTCACAAAATCAGATTTGGTTGCATTATCCTTGTGTGATTTTTGACCAAAACAGTTTGGCGCCCACCGTGGGGAAATCGATGCTTCATTCTTGAAAATTTTATTCATTTCGGTTCATTACCTTCAACCACATGGCTTCTCAAGTGAAGAACACTTCAAGCTCCATGCCGGCAATCACCTCTTCACAGGGCATTCCACCTTTGCCTCCTGTTTCTTCTGGATCCCAGAAGAATGCTGAGAATGCTGCGAAGAAATAAGACCTCGTTTTCTCAAAATCAACTACTGCTGTTTCTTCTAGCCCTACTAACAATGGTCTTTATTCTTTGATTTTGCAGATGAAGGATTACATGCAGCAGCAGGACAGAACTAATGACAGGATCCTTCGGGAAATTGACGAGATCAAGAAATTGAAGAGGTCAGTGGAGGATCACTCTCCATTGGTGCCGAGATCACTGAATTTCAACACACCAGCCACAACCGCCCAGCACTCTACAGCATCAGGTGTCCAGTACCAGGGTGGATCATTGAGTATGCGTTATGGATCATCGGCAATGACTCAGGCTCAAGGATCCGACTTTCAGCCTTTAGGATCCTCTCTTCAGCCTCAAGGACCTTCACTAGTTAAGGAGCATAACCCAGACGCAGACAGTTCAGGGATCCTACTCTCAGTATCCAGGATCCTCATCTCAGGCTCACGGATCCATGGATTATCCTCCAAGACCCCCAGCCCCGGTGTATCAAGGATCCAACATCTTTCAAGATCAAGGATCCTTAAGAAGTGTACAACCCATAAGTTCAGAGATTCACTTAGGAGACTTCATACCTATGTAAACTATTGCTTCATCTAGTCCCACAATCTTGCCAGAATCGCACCAATATGATTCACATCAGGAATCCCAACCTTGAATCCATCAGGAGGTAACACTTTGAATACTTCTTATAATGCTAACCATGGCTTTGTGTAGGATACAGTAATCAACCAAGCTACGGCTAGGGAATTGCAAAAACTCAAGGATATGATATCCAGCGTTCCTGGAGTGGTTAAGCCAATTCCTGAAATTCTAGATGGGAGTCACAAGATATCTCATTTTGCACCACCTATTTGTAATGCAGAGATACCGAAGAGGTTTCAGACACCAAACATAAAGTTGTATGATGGCTCAACTGATCAAGAAGAGCATGTAGCTCAGTACAGAGAAAGAATGGAGATCAATCCCATTCCTGAGAGGTTAAAAGAAGCATGTCTATGCAAAGGTTTCGGATCCACACTAACAGGATCAGCTCTTAAATGGCTGCTAAGTCTTCCCCTTACTCTATTACTTCATTCGCTAATCTAGTTAATTCGTTTAATAGCCAATTCTCATGCAGTATTTGAACGATTAACTAGTGATCTATATAGGGTAACACAAGGTCAAAATGAATCACTTAGAGATTATATCACTAAATTCAGTAGAGAATCCTTAGAGATTCCTAATTTGGATATTGCTACGGCTGTAGAAGCTTTTAAAATGGGTTTACTTAAGGATTCACAATCTATGATGATCTTGTCATGACCCCTTGCAGGAATCTTGATGAAGTAAGAACCAGGGCCCTTAGATTCATCCGTTTAGAGGATGATAAAAGGATCCAAGAAAGACTATAAGGATCCTCAAAGCAGGAAAAGCAAGGATCCTACTTCAGGAACAACAAGTCCAAATCATATAACAAGTCTAATAATCAAAATGTGCATGCAGTGGAGCAAGAAGAGGATGATGAAGATTATCCACCCATTTCTGAATATTGCTTTGCTGTTGATAATAATGAACTAATCCTTGCAATGCAAAACTTAGGTGAGAAAGCAAGATGGCCCAGAAAGAGTGATAAGCCAGCTGCCACAAAAGACAAATCCAAATGGTGTGCATATCATGAAGATTTCGGCCATCTCACTGATGAATGCATAGCACTCAGGAAAGAGATTGGTTACCTATTAAGCAAAGGACATTTGAAGGAACTACTTGGAAGAAAGAAGTCAAGGATCCAGGATCATGAAAAGATTCAAGAAAGAGCTCCTGCTCCCCCAGCTGATGCACAAATTATCAACTTCATATCTGGCGGATCAGACATATGTGGCACTTCCTTTTCAACAACCAAGAGGCATGCCAAAGAGACAAAGATGGATAATGAGGATAGGCCCATTTGAACCTCGATCCTTACACAGGAGAAAGTTATATCCTTTGATGAGGATGATTGATGTGTGCAAAATGCAACATATAAATTACATCAATTGTGGCATAAAACTAACCCTTTTTAGTACTAATGTTGGAAAAAGTGTGCTTTTGTCTTCCTTTTGTATTTTCAGGATTAAATGAGCTCAAATTAACAAAAGAAGCAAAAAGACAGCTAAATCTAACATAAATACAAGAAAAGGAACAAACGTGACATGCCCGACCCCACGACATCATCTTCCCAAGCAAAACAAGAGAACAGAAGGCTGAACATGCCTCGTGCTCAATGAGCACGGGGGCGTGCCCAAGTGTCAGCGTAAAAGACAAAGTTGTAGAAGCTTCCATCGCCCACCACGGGGCCGTGCTCAGCGGACACGGGGCCATGGTCAACTATAAGATTCGCAAAATCCAGGCAAATCTTGATAGTACAGATATGCTTCTGCACATGGGGTCGTGCCCAGCGGACATGGGGCCGTGGTTAACTAATACATACAAGAGCAATTAATGAAGACAGAGAAGGATGTGGACACGGGGCAGTGCCCACTGGACACGGGGCCGTGCCCGAGCTTCTGTTCAGCCTATAAATAGGAGTGCTTGGCTCAAGCTCAAACCATCCCTTGGCACACCACCTTTCTCACACTTCACCCACCACCCACCACCACCATAACACCATCATCCACCATATTAGACTATGTCTGTTTAGATTATTAAAGTTCATATTGTCTAGGGTACCAAAGTGTAACTAGTTTTCTTATATATTTGGTTGTAATCTTTTATTGTGATCAATAACAAAAACCACGATTCCTATTCTGATTTGGTATCAGAGCGATACCAATTCCTAATCCCTGAATCATCGATCCTTCTTCTCCAACCCTAATAAACCCTACTCCAAAAATTCAGCTGTCACATAAAATTCTGGCTGCTAACCCTAACAGTTAAAAACTTACGTCCTGCAGAAACTCAGCAGCGCCTGCAGAAACTCATTGGCGCCAAAATTATTCAACAATTATTCCAGGTAAACCAACATCAGATTTCATGGCAGCGATAATCTCTTTTTCACACCAGGAGAAAACTGTTCATAACTCTCATAAATTTTCCTTCAGTCTCAAACCTAACAACTATGGCTATTGGCGCTCTATGATTGAATCTTTTCTCACCTCTCATAATCTTTTTGGTTATGTGGATGGAACAATACCATGCCCTGAACAGAAAGTCACTAACGGATCTGTAACTACCGACAATCCAAGCTACACCCCGTGGATCTCAAACGATGCTCATATTCGTATGCTTATAATCTCTACTGTGTCTGAAGATTCCTATCAACATATTCAGGGTAAAACATCATGTGAGGTATGGTTGTCTCTTGAACGAGCTTATGCGCCCGTTACATCTTCTCATGAGTTTACTCTCAAAAATCAACTTCTTAGAATCACCATGAAAGGTGATGGAAAACCAGCTGATTACCTTAGCAGGGCTCAAGAGTATGCCACTGCTCTTGCTAATATTGGAGAACCAATGAAGGACAAGGATTTAGTAATGCTAACTCTTGCAGGGCTTCGAGAGGAATACAATGGTCTTAAGGCTAATTTACTGGCTCGTTCACCTCCTGTTAGTTTTCATGAACTACATGGTCTTTTGAGTGATCATGACTATGTTATTACAAAGATTTTAGCCACCACTCCACAAGTTTCGTGGCTAATGCTGCTCCAACAACACAGCCACTCACGGCTGTTGCATCCTCGACCCCACAGCCGAATCTTGATCAGCTTCAGCAACAACTTCAAAACATTCAACTTATGGCCACGCAATTGGGTTATCAACTAAACCCTATTTCTTCCCCACGGCCTCAAGCATACTATGGTTCTCGGTCCTATAATAATAACCGAGGTGGTCGGGGATCTCGCGGTTCCTCTCGTGGCAACTCACGTGGTGGTTTCAACAATCGTCCTCGGGATAATAGTGGCACACGACAATTTTCTTGGGCTTCAGCCCAAAACACGGTTTATGGCTATTGTAACAGATGTGGAATAGGTCATCTACCTTCTCAGTGCCGAAATCAGCATAACCAGTCTCATCCTGCAACACAGGCTAATTTTGCTACATACTCAGAGGCTGGCTCGTCTTCTGGAACTGCTTGGAAACCTGATACTGGTGCAAATCATCATGCCACTCCAGACCTATCTAACGTGGACAACTTTGAAGCCTACTACGGTAACGATTCTTTACTTGTTGGTAACGGTAATTCTGTACCCATTTATCACATTGGCTCGTCCAAAATATACTCACCAAACAAAACGTTTACCCTATCTGACATTCTCCATGTTCCTGAACTAAAACAAAACCTTTTATCCGTTCAAAAATTTTGCCTTGACAACAATGTTTTCTTTGAATTTCACTCTTCTTTTTTTGTTGTGAAGGACGAGTCTACACGAGCTACCCTCCTCATGGGCCCCAGTGAACAGGGTTTGTACTCCATTCGTCTTCCGCAACTCAAGTCTCTTCCCAAGGTTGCCTTTACCGCTGTCAAAGCTTCTTCAAACATTTGGCATCAACGCTTAGGACATCCTCATGCTCAAGTTTTCTGTTCAATTATTTCATATTATTCTTTACCTGTTTCAGACAAATTATCAAATAACTTGTGTTCTTCTTGTCAATTGGAAAAATCCTCAAAGTTGTCTTTACCTGATTCTACTTTTCGTAGCAGTAATATTTTGGATCTTGTTTATTGTGATGTTTGGGGCCCTTCTCCCACACCATCTCTTGATGGTCACCGTTATTTTCTTTTATGTGTTGACCATTATACCCGTTATATGTGGATTTATTCTCTGAATAAAAAATCTGATGTATACACTATTTTAACAAACTTTATTACAATGACTGAACGCCAATTTAACACCAAGTTAAAATGTATCCAATCAGACTGGGGGGGGGGGAGAATTTCGGCCTCTCGCCAATCTTTGTCGCAACCTTGGCATCATCCATAGACGGTCTTGTCCTCACACCAGTGAGCAAAATGGCTTCGTTGAACGGCGTCATCGTCATGTTGTGGAAACTGGACTAACTCTCTTGGCTCAGTCCAGCCTTCCTCAACGCTTCTGGCACTTTGCCTTTGAAACAGCGGTTTACTTAATCAATCGGCTCCCTTCTCGTGTCTCGTCAAACAAATCTCCCTTCGAACATGTCTTTCCTTATCATCCCTCACCCAATATTCCTTCCCCACCACCATCTACACCCCCTTACATCTCTATCTTTCCTCATCCACCACCTGGCTTCCCACCGGAACCTCCACAATCGCCTCCACCAACACCACCATCATCACCTCCTCAATCACCTCCATCACCACCCGTTCCACCCAAACCACCTAACCCTGATGCCCCTCCACCCGAGAATATTCCTTCACCGCCACCAGCCCCTCGACCTCGACCATCTAACCTTCGCCCTAATCCCAAACAACCTGACCGATATAACCCGGCCGCTTATACTGCCACCGCTTCCCCATCTATTCCTCTTGAACCTACTAGCTTTACCGTTGCTAACAAGTCTATAGAATGGCGCCAAGCTATGGATGATGAGTTGTCTGCGCTTCATAGGAATGGCACGTGGACACTTGTGCCCCCTGTCCCTAATGCTAATATTGTTGATTGTAATTGGATTTACAAGTTAAAAACTGATGAACATGGCAAGATTAGCAGGTACAAAGCCCGTCTTGTTGCTAAGGGTTTTCATCAACAACATGGCATGGATTATCATGAGACTTTCAGCCCAGTAATCAAGCCTGCCACTATTCACACCGTCTTATCTTTGGTCGTCACGAACAAATGGCCTCTCAGACAGTTGGATATTCAGACTGCTTTTCTCCACGGTGATCTTCAAGAAACTGTCTACATGCGCCAACCTCCAGGTTTCATTGATCCAACTAAACCTGATCATGTCTGCTTATTACACAAATCACTATATGGGCTCAAACAAGCTCCTCGTGCATGGTTCACAAAATTGTCTACTGCCCTTCATCAGTTGGGGTTTAATGGGTCTAAGACAGACCCTTCACTTTTCATCCTCAACCATTCGGGCTCTCTTGTCTATCTTCTGGTGTATGTTGATGACATCATCATCACTGGTAACAACTCCATTATTGTCGCCACCATTATTGAACGTCTCAATTCTCTCTTTGCACTTAAAGATATGGGGCAGTTACATTATTTTTTGGGGGTTGAGGATGTCCATCGGGGTTCTGACTTGGTTCTTTCACAACGGAAATATGTTAGAGAAATCTTACATCGAGCTGGTCTTGCAGACTGCAAACCAATTTCTATTCCCATGCATACCTCTCACGTATTATTACCAGATGATAGCCCATTACTCGATGATCCTTCTCGCTATAGACAAACGGTCGGGGCTCTTCAGTATGCTACTCTTTCTCGTCCTGACATTGCATTTGCAGTTAATAAAGTCTGCCAGTTCATGCATGCCCCCACTGAAAACCACTGGGCCGGAGTCAAACGCATCTTACGTTATCTCAAGGGCACGCTCAATTTGGGTTTATGGATTCGTCACAATACGGGCTATCAGCTTCAAGCCTTTTCTGATTCTCATTGGAACACTAATCTTCAGGCCTTCTCTGACTCTGACTGGGCTGGTTGCCCGATCGATAGTCGATCCACAGGGGGATATGCTATCTACTTAGGCTCGAATCTTATTTCATGGTCTGCTCGCAAGCAGAGAACTGTCTCTCGATTCTCAACAGAGTCCGAGTATAAGGCTATTGCAGATACTGTTGCAGAGTTGATTTGGTTGAAGTCTCTTCTTTGTGAACTTGTATTGGATAGCACGGCACCAACACTTTGGTGTGATAATCTTGGCGCAACATATCTCACAGCTAATCCAGTTTTTCATGCTCGCACCAAGCACGTTGAAGTTTACTATCACTTTGTTCGTGAACAAGTTACTCAGGGAAAACTAAATGTCAAGTTCTTTCTACTGACGACCAAATTGCCGATATCTTTACAAAGTCCTTGTCTTCTCAGAAGTTTGAGTTTCTACGATCCAAGTTGCAGATTGCTAACCGCCCTGAACTTGCGGGGGAATATTAGACTATGTCTGTTTAGATTATTAAAGTTCATATTGTCTAGGGTACCAAAGTGTAACTAGTTTTCTTATATATTTGGTTGTAATCTTTTATTGTGATCAATAACAAAAACCACGATTCCTATTCTGATTCACCACCATCATCCATTGTCCATCATAGAGTGTGTGAGTCATCTCGGGATCCAAGATTGATCATAAGAATTCTTGACAATCAAGGCCATGTTTGCCTAAGTCTCTTACATCACTTGGTGAAGACAAAGTGTCTAGTGTAATACTTTTTATTTTTAATATTTTCGCACTTTTTACTTGGTTATGTATTAATGACTTTAATAACTAGTTTCTTATGTTGAATGTGATTTTTCCTTATCGTTTGTCCGTGGAGTCTTGGCATTATTTTACTGTCTATATAAAATAAAAGATTTTCACCATTCATATCTCCACGGTCTATTTGGAGGTATGTTGGCTACCAGGTCAGGGGGTTAAGGGAACGGTTTGGTAAAAGTCTTGCCTTGTTCAGTGTATACATCCTGCAAGGACCTAGGTCAAATTTAGTAGGACCTCCTTCAATACTTAACGGTATTGGATGGCGGGGGTCCAAATTCTTTGATCCCCTCATATGTAAGCTACTATTAATACTTTAATCCGGCTACTTAGGACTGTATCCCTGCTGATTCAGACTACTTAGCCGAGGGTAATGTCACCTTCAAAAGACGGGCCTACCATAATATGCATTAATAACTTAATTAATTATCTTTCAATAATCCAACCCTTTAGGATTGTATCCTTGCTGACTCAAACTACTGGGTTGAGGGTAACGCCGTGTCGCAACACCCGATCCCTGATCCCCGGGAACGGGCGGACGCGAACTCAGAGTTTCGGTGGTATCAGGTTATTAAATCTCGCAGCGGAATTTTTCATCCGGACCGTAGTTAGGAAATGTTTATTAGAGTAAAACTACCTTCTTTTATAATAACATGGGCAAAAACCCAAGTTTCTTATTACAATACATTATAGGGATAAACCCTATTTTATTGAATTTAAAACATCGTTTATCAGGTAACTTTTATAGCCACATTTTTCCCAAGCCTTCAGTGCTCTCCAGCTGGCTTTTCACTAATTGGCTGTTCACATTGTGTTACCTGTAACGTGTTTTAAAAACATTTGTCAGTCGGAAATACTGGTGAGTGAATCCCAGTTTAATCAAGAAACATTTTATTAATTAAAACAGTATTGAGAGCGACCACATTGTTTATTTCTACACAATTACTCATTCAGTATTTGCCACTCGACCGGATCTATGGCTATGGTCAAATTACCCATTGCCTAACTCGTCGTCCAATGGTAATGCACTGTCATTCAGACTTACTACTACTCGTAGTAAATTTTGTATACAAAACCCCATAATACCGGCAGTAATTGAAGAACTACAAAGACTCAATCACCGCTTAATCACATTGTAAATAATTAAGGTTTTGTAAAACATTCCAAAAACATTAAAAAAAAGAGGATAAACTCACATTGATGTCTTAGGCTTTTCGTAAGGGTTTCCTGGATATAATCTATAATTATACAAATGTACATTGGTTAGTACCATAACCCTTTGAAAACATTAATAATACCATCCCCGAGACGGCATTCCAACAACTACGTCGGGCAGAACCACGACAGTTGTTACGGAACCCTAAATCAATTGGGCAGCGTAACTATTATGAAACTGGGGTTATAATACTTACAACAGAGCAGAATCTCGCTAATTAGGGGTATAGTACCCGACTATAATGCTTAATACTTTCAGAATTCGAGATTGAGAAAAAGAAATGAGCGACGGAAATTGTAATCTGATGCTATCTATTTATAGTTGTGTAATCTGGTCCTGTCGCGGCCGGCGTGAAAGACAAGGGACCCTTACGCGGCCCGCGTCAACCTCAGTCAACTCAGTAGCTTAGCTAGGTCAGCTAGTAGGTCCGCCACGATGTCGAAACGTGTCGGCTTCTGGTGTAATCGCGTGTGATGCTCTGTCGCGGCCCGCGTTAACTACACATATACTCTTACGCGGCCCGCTTCAACTAAATAAATCAGCGAAGTCAATTCCTGTCTTGATGCGGCCCGCGTGAAGTTGAGGTGAGGTCTTACGCGGCCCGCCTCAACTCATAATTCAGATTTTTATTTTATTTTTATAAACTATAATGTATTTTGGGCTCGGTTTTCACATACGGGGCATAATATAAAACATATTGGGACAATTTAAGAGATAATAGAGTATCAGAAATATTATGAGGTATTGGTTTTACCGAGGGTTGTTACATTCTCCCTACCTTACTTTAGAGCTCGTCCTCGAGATCTACTGAAAAAAATGAGGGTATTTCCTTTGCATTTCTGACTCAAGCTCCCATGTGTATTCAGGTCCTCTTTTGGAGTCCCACTTCACTAGAACTAGTCTCTTATGTTTGAGATTCTTGACTTTCCTGTCTTCAATTTGTAGAGGTTTTTCTACAAACTTGAGTTGTTCATTTACCTCTATATCCTTAAGAGGCACTATCAGTGATTCATCAGCTAAACACTTTTTAAGATTAGATACTTGAAACACATCATGTATTCCTGCCATTTCCTCTGGCAGTTGTAGCTGATAGGCTACAGGTCCTATTTTTCTAATAATTTTGAAAGGTCCAACATACTTGGGACTTAGCTTTCCCCGTTTGCTGAATCTTACCACTCCTTTCCAAGGAGAGACTTTCAACAATACTCTATCTCCTACTTGAAACTCCAATGGTTTTCGCCTGTTATTAGCATAACTTTTCTGTCTATCACGTGCTGCTTTCAGTCGTTCCTTGACTTGAATAATTTTATCGGTTGTTTCTTGTACTATCTCAGGTCCAGATAGTTGCTTTTCCCCAATTTCTGCTCAACAGACTGGGGTTCGACACTTTCTCCCATAAAGTGCTTCGAATGGTGCAGCATTGATACTTGTGTGATAACTATTATTATAAGAAAATTCTATTAAAGGTAAGTGATCGCCCCAATTACCTCCAAAGTCAATTACACAAGCTCTAAGCATGTCTTCCATTGTTTTAATTGTCCTTTCACTTTGTCCGTCTGTTTGAGGATGATAAGTTGTGCTTAGCTTTAACTTGGTTCCCATTGCCTTTTGGAAACTTGACCAAAAATGAGATGTAAAGCGACTATCTCTATCAGAAACAATTGATAAAGGAATGCCATGTAAAGAAACAATTTCATTTACATACAATTTAGATAATTGTTCCATACTAATTGTTTCCTTCATTAGTAAGAAATGAGCTGACTTAGTTAGTCTATCTACAATCACCCAGATTGTATCATTTCCTTTCCTAGTTTTGGGTAATTTAGTAACAAAATCCATGGTTATAAATTCCCATTTCCAAACTGGCATTTCTAATTGCTGTAACAAACCTGAAGGTTTCTGGTGTTCAGCTTTAACTTGTGAACAAGTTAAACATTTAGAAACATAAACTGCTATGTCCTTTTTCATTCCTATCCACCAGAAATTTTTCCTTAAATCCTGGTACATTTTATCACTTCCTGGATGCATCGTATACTTAGACTTATGGGCTTCTTCTAATATACGATTACGTAGATTTCCTAATTTAGGTATCCACATTCTCTTTTCATGGAATCTCCAAATTCCATCTGTTCCTTGTTTTAATTCTTTTAACATACCTTTTAACTTTTCAGTATCTTCCTTGATTACTGACTCTTGTGCTTCTTTTATTTGATCATTTAAATCTACTTGCAGATTTAATTTAAGAGAACGTACCCTTTTTTACTTTTCATGATACTTTCGGCTTAAAGCATCTGCCACTATATTGGCTTTTCCTTCATGATACTGGATATCACAATCATAATCACTAATAAATTCCATCCAACGTCTTTGTCTCATATTTAACTCTTTCTGCCCGAAAACATACCTTAAACTTTTGTGATCAGTAAATATGGTAAACTTACTACCATAAAGGTAATGTCTCCAAATCTTAAGAGCAAAAATTATAGCTCCTAATTCTAAATCATGGGTTGAATAATTCTCTTCATGACTCTTAAGTTGTCTAGATGCATAAGCTATAACCTTTTGTCGTTGCATCAATACACATCCATAACCTAGTTTAGAAGCATCACAATAGACTACAAAGTCTTTATTTCCTTCTGGTAATGCTAGTATGGGTGTATGGGTTAATCTTTGCTTAAGAATTCTAAATGCTTCTTCTTGTTTTAATCCCCATTCAAACTTAACAGATTTACAGGTTAGCTTAGTTAAGGGAATGGCTATTCTAGAGAAATCTTTAATAAATCTTCTATAATAACCGGCCAATCCTAAGAAATTTCTAACCTCGGTTGGTGACTCAGGGATTTTCCATTTAGTAATTGCCTCAATCTTGGTTGGATCTACATGAATTCCTTCATGATTGACTAGGTGTCCAAGGAATTGTACCTGTTCTAACCAAAATTCACACTTTGAAAACTTAGCATAAAGCTTTTCCTTTCTTAACAGACTTAAAAGTGCGTGCAAATGTTTTGCATGAACTTCTTTATTCTTAGAATAAATTAGAATATCATCTATGAAAACAATTATGAATTTATCCAAATATGGTTTACATATTCGGTTCATCATGCCCATAAATGCAGCTGGGGCATTGGTTAAACCAAATGGCATGACAGTAAATTCATAATGTCCATACCTTGTTCTAAATGCAGTTTTAGGAATATCCTCTTCCTGTACCTTAATTGATGATATCCTGACCTTAAATCGATTTTAGAGAAAAATCGAGCTCCTTGTAGCTGATCAAACAAATCATCGATTCTCGGTAGTGGGTATCGATTCTTAATCATGACTTTGTTTAATTCACGGTAATCAATGCACATACGCATTGATCCGTCCTTCTTTTTAACAAACAGTATCGGCGCTCCCCATGGCGACGAACTCGGTTGTATAAATCCTTTCTCTAATAATTCATCTAATTGTTTCTTCAATTCTTGCATTTCAGCGGGTGCCAAACGGTAAGGTGCTTTGGCAATTGGTGAGGTTCCTGGTAGCAAATGAATTCTGAATTCAATTTCTCTATCCGGAGGTTGCCCTGGCAATTCTTCTGGGAAGACATATGAAAACTGAGATACTACTGGAATATCTTTTAGTTCTTTTCCTTTAGTGTTAGTGATTATGGAAATCAAATACACTATAGAACCTTTCCTTATACAACTTGCAGTTTTCATCACAGAGATGAATTTTGTGGATCTAGAGGGCTTATCTCCTTTAATTGTGATCATTTTACCTTTTTGTGAATTTACCCGAATTAACTTTTGATCATATAAAATACTAGCTTTATTGGTTATTAACCAATCCATTCCTAAAACAACATCAAATCCTACCAGATTCATGGGATAAAGATTTGCAATAAATTTCTGATTTGAAATTTCTATACTTGCTCCCTGCAAGATTTCAGATATTCTAACAGTTTCTCCATTGGTTGTCTCTACTAAGCATTCTAGTGGTAGTTTAGTTAATGATTGATTTAGTAATTTGCAAAACGATGTATTAATAAAACTTTGGTTTGCACCAGAGTCAAATAATACTTTAGCAAAGACATCATTAACTAAAAACGTACCAGCTATAACATCTGGGATCATCTTGGCTTCTTCTGCAGTCAGCACAAATGCTCTAGCATTTTTAGTATTCTTGTTGTCTGCTGCTGGGACTAATTTTGGACAGTTTAGCTTAATATGTCCTTGTTCTCCGCAATTGTAACATACCCGGCTGTTGGCTTTCTTCCTGCAATTTTCTTCCTTGTGTCCCGATATTTTGCAAAAGTTACAGTATATGGAACATCTTCCTGAATGCTTTCTTTTGCAATACCTACAATAAGGTGCAGAGGTAGAACCTATATTTTTTCCACGGTTAGAATTTCCAGAACGAAATTCTTGAGTCAACTTTTGGGTTAGGCTCCTTCTTTGATCCTCTTCTCGAGTACGGACTAACTCATCTGTCAAGGTGTTGGCTAGTTCTACAGCTTGTTCTATGGTTTGAGGTCTAGCTGCCTTAACTACATGTCTTATCTCTCCAATTAATCCCCAAATATAACGGGAAATTAATACTGGTTCGGGTGAAGCAAGAGTTGGCACTATTCTAGCATATTCAAAGAATATTTTAGTGTATCCCTTACTATCCACACCAGTCATCCTAAGGTTTAAGAATTTGTTTGCTATCTGTTCTTTTTCATTGGGAGGGCATAATTTCCTTTCTACCTTGCCCTTAAACTCTTCCCATTCCATATTATAGGTTCTATCACTTCCTTTTGTTTGGAGGATAGTGTTCCACCATTCTAGTGCTGCATTCTTAAACAGATTAGAAGCAAACAGTATTTTATCTTCTTCAGCACACTTGCTTATCCTTAAGACTGCCTCAGTTCTCTCTATCCAGCGTAAGGTTGCAATGGCCCCTTCATTGCCCGAGAATTCCATTGGTTTACAAGACCATAATTCTTTATAAGAACAACCATAAGACATGGTTCTTCTTCTTTTGGGAATGGGCATTTGAAGTACAGGTCCATTGTTCACGCTGTTTTTTGGTTCACTTGGTCGCTTACTGCTATGCTTACTTTTATTATCAGCATCTTTAACTGTTTGAAGAATAAATGGCATTGGATCTATAATTCCTTGTGCTACAATGTGTTGGATAGCACTATTATCCATCTGGTTCCCATTGTTGTTATTCAGATTCTCATTATCATTCTGAATATTATCATTCTGGATTTCCGGGTTATTATCCAGATTTACTTGATTTCCTTGATCGGCCATCTGAATTTTAAACATTTATCCCATATTAATATCACAATTAATATCTAATATAGTTAATCACATGACACCAATCTAGCCAAAAACGTAGATCATTGCTACTTACTCTTTTCATATACTTATGCGTCTATTACACACTAGTACAGAAATAAAGATTACAATACAAACAGAAATAAAATAGTAATATGCATCCGTACACACATATTTTATTTTATTACTACCATCTCCTCCATTCTCACATTCACGGATATGGATTCATCCAAAAATCCATATTGCACTCATCGTATTTCCATACAAGACGCTCTCCCACCTGACGTATTCTCTCACTGCTTTCTAAGATCTCCTCCCCAAAAGTCCTAATTGGACGTTTTCTGCACTCACTGGGGGTGCAGGCTCTCGGACTGGGTTTGGAATCTGGGGAACATGTTCCTGATATGGGGGTGTATGTGCCTGAAATTGGTAAGGATCCTCTAATATTTCCCTAATATAATCATCTTGGTAATAGGGATCTAAAGGGTCCATACCTGGGTAAGCTTCTATGTTCTGTATGGGTGGATAATCCTGGATAGGGTAACGTTGCACAAAATCCCTATTGTTGTCCCACCAGGGGTCATAATTCGGGTCTAGAGGGTTTGGTGCAGGCACTCTAGGGATTTCTTCTGGATTAAAATTGTACATCTCTTCTTGGTTTTCCTGATTTTCTATCTCCATGGGTTGTTCTGGGTTTTGTGGTTGTGGGGCTACTAGTTGTTCCAGACTTGGGTCAGCAGCAGTCGTAGCTAAGATATGGAAATTAGCTAGGCTCCTATTAAGTATCTCTTGCGTATGGGCATCTGTCTCTCGCTTAATAGCTGCTAAAGCCCTTTGCTGTTGCAATTTTCGCATTCTCTTCCTACGAGCAAAAGCTTCTTTACTGAACCATCCTCGTTTCTTATTAGGAAATGGTTCTTCAGATTGAGCTCTAAAAGCAAATATTCCATCCTCCTGATCAGCAGTATACCCCGAAAGGGCAGGCTGTGATGATGTACCTTCACTCTTAGGTGAATCAGATAACTGACGGTTCAGATCTGAGGGTCCTTGATCACTCATACTGAAAACTAACAAATAGTCAAATAACACATAACACATAATTACAGTTATGCACTTATTTCCTTATTTTATTTCCTAACACAAAATTTAAAATTTAAGTGTCAGCAGAACACTTCTTTGGCTCAAACCAGTGGCTAGGCTCTGATACCACCTTCTGTCGCAACCCCCGATCCGTGATCCCCGGGAACGGGCGGACGCGAACTCAGAGTTTCGGTGGTATCAGGTTATTAAATCTCGCAGCGGAATTTTTCATCAGGGCCGTAGTTAGGAAATGTTTATCAGAGTAAAACCACCTTCTTTTATAATAACATGGGCAAAACCCAAGTTTCTTATTACAATACATTATAGGGATAAACCCTATTTTATTGAATTTAAAACATCGTTTATTAGGTAACTTTTATAGCCACATTTTTCCCAAGCCTTCAGTGCTCTCCAGCTGGCTTTTCACTAATTGGCTGTTCACATTGTGTTACCTGTAACGTGTTTTAAAAACATTTGTCAGTCGGAAATACTGGTGAGTGAATCCCAGTTTAATCAAGAAACATTTTATTAATTAAAACAGTATTGAGAGCGATCACATTGTTTATTTCTACACAATTACTCATTCAGTATTTGCCACTCGACCGGATCTATGGCTATGGTCAAATTACCCATTGGCTAACTCGTCGTCCAATGGTAATGCACTGTCATTCAGACTTACTACTACTCGTAGTAAATTTTGTATACAAAACCCCATAATACCGGCAGTAATTGAAGAACTACAAAGACTCAATCACCGCTTAATCACATTGTAAATAATTAAGGTTTTGTAAAACATTCCAAAAACATTAACAAAAAGAGGATAAACTCACATTGCTGTCTTAGACTTTTCGTAAGGGTTTCCTGGATATAATCTATAATTTATACAAATGTACATTGGTTAGTACCATAACCCTTTGAAAATATTAATAATACCCTCCCCGAGACGGCATTCCAACAACTACGTCGGGCAGAACCACGACAGTTGTTACGGAACCCTAAATCAATCGGGCAGCGTAACTATTATGAAACTGGGGTTATAATACTTACAACAGAGCAGAATCTCGCTAATTAGGGGTATAGTACCCGACTATAATGCTTAATACTTTCAGAATTCGAGATTGAGAAAAAGAAATGAGCAACGGAAATTGTAATCTGATGCTATCTATTTATAGTTGTGTAATCTGGTCCTGTCGCGACCCGCGTGAAAGACAAGGGACCCTTACGCGGCCCGCGTCAACCTCAGTCAACTCAGTGGCTTAGCTGGGTCAGCTAGTAGGTCTGCCACGATGTCGACACGTGTCGGCTTCTGGTGTAATCGTGTGTGATGCTCTGTCGCGGCCCGCGTTAACTACACATATACTCTTACGCGGCCCGCTTCAACTAAATAAATCAGCGAAGTCAATTCCTGCCTTGATACGGCCCGCGTGAAGTTGAGGTGAGGTCTTACGCGGCCCGCCTCAACTCATAATTCAGATTTTTATTTTATTTTTATAAACTATAATGTATTTTGGACTCGGTTTTCACATACGGGGCATAATATAAAACACATATTGGGACAATTTAAGAGATAATAGAGTATCAGAAATATTATGAGGTATTGGTTTTACCGAGGGTTGTTACACGCCGCCTTCAAAAGAGGGGCCTACTACAATAACTAATATAATCTCTTAAAAAGTGCAAAAGTGCGGAAATAATCAAAGGTTACACTAAACACGAGTCGGAGCCAAGTGATTCATCTTGTCTATCTGTTTTTATTTTTACTTTATTTTCAGCATTTTAGTTAGTTTTTATTTTTCTTAGTTAAAACCTTTTTCTAAACTTTTGATTTGATTAGACGTTGAGGATAAACCGGTACTAAAAGCTCTTGTGTCCTTGGACGACCTCGATATCTTACCAACACTATACTACGCTCACGATGGGTGCACTTGCCCATATGTGTGTTTGGTGTTAGTAAATATCGTGTTTATAAATTTAAAACTTGGCTAACGTGTAAAAAAGGGCTTAAAATATACTTAAATCTATATACCACCACACACGCATCAAGTTTTTGGCGCCGTTGCCAGGGCACAAGGATTTTAAGAAAGTTAGGAATCAACGGCCTAATCGTTTTTTCTTATTTTTCTATTTTTTTATGATTTTTCTTAATTTTTCAGCTTCTGCAGAACTCAGCACGGGCCGTGCCCGCTGAACACGCCCCGTGCCCAATCATTAGAACTGGCAATCCTGTTTTAAGTCAGACAGTAAGCTGAACACGGGGCCATGCCCACTCAACACGCCCCGTGCCCAAGATTCAGTTACTGAAAACAGAACCGTAAGATCCCGACGGTTGGTAATTTCTGACATAAACATGAGTGATACTGATATTTTTTACTTCCGGCACTCTTATGGTGCGTGGTGTCAAATATGTGGTGGTTCCCATAAGGACTTAGAATGTTATTTTCTAAATTATAAACCCCACTATATAGACCCATCGTTTTCCTGTATCCTTAAGAGGGGCGAAAGTAAAAATAATCCCTATCTCTCCCTCGAATGCTCTCAACCGGATTTTCTAGGAGAAATGCTTCTTGATGAACTATTTCAATTAGAAGATCTAATTCTTAATTGGTTAAAGGAACTTAGGATAGATTTCAATAATTTATCTCAAGACGATAACTAAGAAGAAATGTTGGGATCGCATTCAAACAACTTCGTTGTTTCCAACGATACTTCTAACTCTAGTGAGGACTTGAGCGATAGTCGTCCCTGTGTTGATTGTGCCGTGAAGGACTCCCCATCGACTTCGTTCGATGCATACATAGACCTGAGCGATTCGGCATACACCTTCTTTAACGAGAACCCGGGAAAGGGTTGGACTTGTCCACCTACATAAGCATAGGAATCACCCTCACCGACAACCTCTTGGGTTCTCGTCTTAATCTAGAACAATTAAGGTATCTTAGGCACTTTGGGGTTGTTCCATCCAGTAAGGAACCACCCGATCCGAAAAAGTTCCTTAAAAATAGATGAATTCCATGAGACAGCTTCTAGACACAGGGCCGTGCCCAGGTCAACACGCCCCCGAGTCCACCGAAAGATTCCCTTCTGATTTCATCAGAATATGGACAAAATTGTGTCAGGATTCTGTCTGCACATGGGGCCGTGTCCAGCAGACATGGGGCCGTGCGCAACGTACTGTCGTTTTCTATAAATGCAGTCAAGAATCCTGCAAAATTGGACCATTCCAAGGACAGAGATTTGGGGAATCTTCTCACATACCATCCTAGGTATTTTCTAAAAGAAGTTTCTCAACTACCTTCTTGTTCTTTCCTCTTTTATCCACTATCATCTTCTTCAATTTTTCCCTATACTTCCATTAAAGCTTGAGACCTCCATAATTTCAAGCTTTAATGAGGTGTTTGTTAGATTTTTGTTCATGGAATCTTGTTAAGAATAAGTTTTATAACAATGTTTTAAGTTGTTTCTGTTCAAAAATGTTTTAAAAATCATGAAAACAATTTAAAACCTCAAGATTCCTTGGTACAAAATCCTGCAGATACCTAAACACGGGGTCGTGTTCATTGAACACGGGGCCATGTCCGAGGTACTGGTCCCATAAAAGTTGAAATCTTTTCGGTTTGTTTTCTCAGAATGGCAAGCAGAACGAGCGGAACCTCTTCGTCGCATTCCAGAAACAACCGACAGGGAAGAAGATCATCAACGGTTGAAGATTCTCTTGTAAACTACGTTTACGCTATAAGAGAGGCCATTGATGAAATAACGGGGGTGGAAGAAGCATTGCTCGACCGTATTAATCATCTAAAGGTGGGACTAGAAGGGTGTCTCCGGGAAGTCAACCTTTTGCACCAAAGGTTGAACATTCTCGCCTCTCCTCCTTTGGTGCCAATTATTACCCAAAGGGCATGGAACGTGGTACCGGAAGTCATCATTCCGGCCGAATGGTATGCCTTACATCCGGAGCCCCCTCAAGACATACTACAAGGGGTTCCGATTGGTGTCACTCCCCCTCCACAAGATGTTGAGGAACATGAAGCCGCCTCCCTTCTCCCGAGAGAAATAGAAGAATGGCTTTAACAACATCTAAGGGACACCGCTCGGCTTGGAGTTCTACAAGATTTTTAGATACCGGAAAATTATTTCCGGAATTTTGGCTCTTATTATAGAAGTAGAAATCCTTAGGATGATTTTACGTATCGCTTGACCTATCTAAATTAGGACATTTAACTTTTATTTTCTACGTTGTTTTCTTAGGACTATTATGTAATTCTCTCTATGATTTAATGAATGATGGTTTTAGTTAATTTGGTGTTTGGATGGTGTTGAAACGAATAAAACACACTCAGGATGGCAAAGGATAACAAGGGAAACTTGAACCAGCACCCCATGCAGGAAAACAGGACCATCCGACAATTTTCTTCGTTAATAGTAAGTTCAGCACGGGCCGTGTCCGCCCAACACGGCCCCGTGCTACACAGTCTGCAGAAAATGCCCAGTTCAGGTAAACTGGACACGGGCCGTGTTCATCCAACACGCCCCCGTGTCCAGGCTTCTGTTTCTCTTTTTCAATTTTGTTACTGGCACCTGAACACGGGCCCGTGCCCAGACAACACGGGGCCGTGTCCAGCGCCCAGTAACACAAATTTTTGTTTTTTCACACCTTTTTACACATTCAATCAACCTAAAAACTTATTTTTGGGACACATTGAGGACAATGTGTAATTTAAGTGTGGGGGGATGCTAAAACCTTGAATCTTGCAAGTCCTAACTACAAGCCTTACACAAAACTCTATTGAAACGGCTAATCACCCCAAATTTTTTTCAAAAATTTTCATTTTTTTTTACTTGTCTATGTTTAACTCGGGAAATTCAAGTTCTAAAAAGGTTATATTTTTACAAATTTACAACCGATAGCGTCGTGATAAAAAAAACCAACATAAGAAAATTATGAAACGACATGACAAGCTTAGTTAAAATTTGATTATATATACTTGATCACATAAAAAACTCATTCCCACAAAAGTGAGTTTTGAGCCTTTATTGAGCATACAAATACATATCATTAAACTAAATGCTCATTTTTCGTTTCTTGTGTGAATAGCCGCTTGGTTCTTACGACTCTAGAACTTGCCACGACGATACATTCCCGGTCCTTACCAACTTAAACCCGAGTAAGTAAATGATGGATGCATTAGGACTAACCCTTTTTATTTCTACACCATTATTTTTTTTTACCACCTACCCAAAATCCCCCTAGTTAGCCCATTTGAGCCTAAACCTTTTCATTTCATAACCCAAACCAAACACCCTTTCACCCACCAAAACCCTTTTTTTTTATTTTTAACCCTTTGTTTTAGTAACTAGCTCGGTTTTCCTTATGACTCTAAATATATATATATATATATATATATATATATATAGGGAGCCGCTAGAATGAGAACCACCACGAGTTATGAGAACTACGAGAACCGCGCCCCGCGGGTGGCCGTCGGCGACGAAATTTTTTTTACACCTAGATCCGTATATTTTAGCAGGGGGTTTAAATTTTCGGTTCAAACGGCGCGCCCGAGGGGGTAGTTTTTTACGCCCAAAGTTTGGTAAAAAAAAAAAAGAAAAATTAAAAAAACCCAAACTTTGGGCGTAAAAAACTACCCCCTCGGGCGCGCCGTTTGAACCGAAAATTTAAACCCCCCGCTAAAATATACGGATCTATGTGTAAAAAAAATTTCGTCGCCGACGGCCACCCGCGGGGCGCGGTTCTCGTGGTTCTCATAACTCGTGGTGGTTCTCATTCTAGCGATCCCCTATATATATATATATATATATATATATATATGTTGATGATGAAGCAAAAGAGAAATAAACAAACAAGTTTATCAAAAATAACTTTGTTTGAATAAAAGCTTCATCAAAATAAAAATTGCAAAAAATCAAAAGTCTCATGAAAACCGACGCTTGCTACGCTTTTCGCCCTTTCACTAACCACTAACCCAACCACCTACCTTTAACCCAAGCCTAACCTTTCACCCAAAAGTCCTCTTGATATTTACAAATGTATATAGTTAAAAAGGAGGAGGATTGATTGCTTGGCAAGCCTCTAGTAGGAGTAAGTTCCATGCCGCTCTTGAGTGATTCACTAAAATACATCTTCGGCCGAGTGTTTAATGATCCCCCATGAGGTATGTGAACTTGTATATAAATGGGATTTTAAAGAGGCATGTTATGCCCTAATAAGTAATTTATCTTATGAAAAGTTTTAAATAAATCATGACGAATAGGATTGTAAATAAATAAAAATAAAACAAAAAAAAAGAATCTTGGAAATCCCGACACTCTATGACAAGCCCAAAAATGTTCTCTTCTACCCATTCCATTTGGGAGTGTAAATCCACATTATAAAGAGTTTTGCTTGAGGACAAGCAAAGATTCAAGTGTGGGGGTATTTGATGTGTGCAAAATGCAACATATAAATTACATCAATTGTGGCATAAAACTAACCCTTTTTAGTACTAATGTTGGAAAAAGTGTGCTTTTGTCTTCCTTTTGTATTTTCAGGATTAAATGAGCTCAAATTAACAAAAGAAGCAAAAAGACAGCTAAATCTAACATAAATACAAGAAAAGGAAGAAACGTGACATGCCCGACCCCACGACAGCATCTTCCCAAGCAAAACAAGAGAACAAAAGGCTGAACACGCCCCGTGCTCAATGAGCACGGGGGCGTGCCCAAGTGTCATCATAAAATACAAAGTTGTAGAAGCTTCCATCGCCCACCACGGGGCCGTGCTCAGCGGACACGGGGCCGTGGTCAACTATAAGATTCGCAGAATCCAGGCAAATCTTGATAGTACAGATATGCTTCTGCACACGGGGTCGTGCCCAGTGGATACGGGGCCGTGGTCAACTAATACAGACAAGAGCAATTAATGAAGACATAGAAGGATGTGGACACGGGGCCGTGCCCGAGCTTCTGTTCAGCCTATAAATAGGAGTGCTTGGCTCAAGCTCAAACCATCCCTTGGCACACCACCTCTCTCACACTTCACCCACCACCCACCACCACCATAACACCATCATCCACCACCATCATCCATTGTCCATCATAGAGTGTGTGAGTCGTCTCGGGATCCAAGATTGATCGTAAGAGTTCTTGACAATCAAGGCCATGTTTGCCTAAGTCTCTTACATCACTTGGTGAAGATAAAGTGTCTAGTGTAATACTTTTTATTTTTAATCTTTTCGCACTTTTTACTTGGTTATGTATTAATGACTTTAATAACTAGTTTCTTATGTTGAAAGTGATTTTTCCTTATCGTTTGTCCGTGGTGTCTTGGCATTATTTTACTGTCTATATAAAATAAAATATTTTCACCATTCATATCTCCACGGTCTATATGGAGGTATGTTGGCTACCTGGTCGGGGGTTAAGGGAACGGTTTGGTAATTTAGTAGGACCTCCTTTAATACTTAACGGTATTGGATGGCGGGGGTCCAAACTCTTTGATCCCCTCATATGTAAGCTACTATTAATACTTTAATCCGGCTACTTAGGACTGTATCCCTGCTGACTCAGACTACTTAGCCGAGGGTAACGTCACCTTCAAAAGAGGGGCCTACCATAATATGCATTAATAACTTAATTAATTATCATCCAATAATCCGACCCTTTAGGATTGTATCCTTGCTGACTCAAACTACTGGGTTGAGGGTAACGTCGCCTTCAAAAGAGGGGCCTACTACAATAACTAAGATAATCTCTTAAAAAGTGCAAAAGTGCGGAAATAATCAAAGGTTACACTAAACACGAGTCGGAGCCAAGTGATTCATCTTGTCTTTATGTTTTTATTTTTACTTTATTTTCAGCATTTTAGTTAGTTTTTATTTTTCTTAGTTAAAACCTTTTTCTAAACTTTTGATTTGATTAGACGTTGAGGATAAACCGGTACTAAAAGCTCTTGTGTCCTTGGACGACCTCGGTATCTTACCAACACTATACTACGCTCACGATGGGTGAACTTGCCCATATGTGTGTTTGGTGTTAGTAAATATCGTGTTTTATAAATTTAAAACTTGGCTAACGTGTAAAAAGGGCTTAAAATATACTTAAATCTATATACCATCACACACGCATCAATGATCGTGTGGATATTCAGGATCCTCATCATGATGGTCTTGTTATTACATTGTTTATATCTAATCATTTTGTTCCCATGATTCTGATAGATGGAGGAAGCTCAGTGAACATCATTCAACTTGATGTCCTCAAGAAGATGAACATCCCTGAATCAGAAATTACCCCAAGATCGTCATTTCTTGTGGGATTCAGTGGAGAAACCAAGAACATTTTGGGGGACATTAAAGTTCCCATTTACATAGAGGGAGTTAATTCTTTTCAAAAATTTTGTGTTATAGATTGCTTATCCAGTTGCAATGTTATCCTTGGCATGCCATGGATACATGACATGAAAGCGGTTCCATCTACATACCATCAATGTGTGAAAGTCCTTACTCCATGGGGTGTGGTGAAGATTGAAAGTGACCAACAAGAAGCCAAGAATTGTTATACTTCATCAATGAAGCCAGCCTCAAGACCTAGGGAGCAATAGCAATTAAAGTATTCTCCAAGAGATGTCCCGGAGGCAAGAGAACAAGATTTGAAAGATATCCTAATGGATCCTCAGGATCCTGAATCCAAAGTTTTTATAGGATCCGGGATCCTCAATGACATCGAACAGGATCTAGTATCCTTTCTCAAGAGGAGAAAAGCTACCTTTTCCTGGAAGCATGAGGGCATGACAGGTATTTCTAAAGATATTATTACTCATAAACTTGGCATTGACAGGTCATTCAAACCCATACATCAAAAGAGGAGAAAGTTTGCACCTGAGGGAATGCCATCATCCTGGAGGAGGTAGATAAACTGCTCAGAGCAGGTATGATTAGAGAGGTTAAGTATCCAAGGTGGTTAGCCAATGTGGTTGTTGTTCAAAAGAAAAATGGAAAGTGGAGGGTATGTGTCGATTTCACTAATTTAAATAAGGCATGTCCCAAGGATCCTTTCCCGTTACCCCACATTGACTCCATGGTGGATGCTACCGCGGGTCATGAGTTGTTGACTTTCATGGATGCTTCATCTGGATTTCAACAAATTCGGATGGAACCATCTAATCAAGAGGATACAGCCTTTATGACCCCAACTGGTATCTATTGTTATATTGCTATGTCATTTGGACTAAGAAATGCAGGTGCTACCTACCAAAGGCTAGTTAATATGATGTTTAAAGAACAGATTGGACACACGATGGAAGTCTATATAGATGACATGGTGGTTAAGTCCAAGAGAGCTGAGGATCACCTTAGAAATTTGGAAGAAGCATTTGATATCCTTGATAAATTCAACATGAAATTGAATCCTTCCAAGTGCCACTTTGGTGTAAAAGCTGGCAAGTTCCTAGGTTACGTGGTGACAAAAAGAGGCATAGAGGCAAGTCCAGATCAAATCAAGGCGATTGTGAACATTAAGTCTCCTTTCAATGCCAAGGATGTGCAAAGATTGACAGGAAGGATCGCAGCCTTGAACAAGTTCATCTCAAAGTCATCAGAGAAATGCAAGGAATTCTATGACATCCTGAGAAAGAACAAGAAATTTGAGTGGACTGAAAAGCATGAGAATGCTCTTAAAGCCCTTAAGGATTACCTATCCTCAGCTCCAGCTTGATGAAACCAGAAAAAGGGGATATATTATCCTTGTACTTGGCAGTTTCTTCTAAGGCGGTAAGTGCAGTCCTTGTAAAGGATCATGAAGGTACCCAACAACCTGTGTATTATGTAAGTAAAAGTTTGCTTGATGCTAAATCCAGGTATTCACATTTAGAAAAACTTATCCTTGCTTTAATTATGGCATCTACTAAATTACGCCATTATTTTGAAACTCGTGCTATTATTGTTAAGACTAACTTTCCAATTAAGAATGTTCTCAGGAAACCTGAAATGTCAGGTAGGATGGCAAAATGGGTAGTAAAGCTTAGTGCTTATGATATAAGATATGAACCAAGAACTGCCATTAAATCCCAAGCCTTAGCTGACTTTGTGGCTGATTTCAGTAGTGATCTACAAAGGGAAGCTGAGTTAGAAGTTCAACAGCTTGAAGAGACTAAGGATCCTTGGATACTCTTCACAGATGGGGCTTCAAATATCAAGGGAACTGGACTAGGAATACTACTAAAATCGCCACAGGGGGACATAATACCCCACTCAATAGCTTATGAGTTTCAAACTACTAATAATGAGGCTGAGTATGAAGCCTTAATAGCTGGTTTGCAAATTGCCAAGCACATGAGGATCAGGTATCTTGAGGTACATGTAGATTCATTGTTAATTACTAACCACTTTATTGGTTCTTATGTTGTTAAAGGTGAAAGACTAATCAAATATCTAGAGATAGTCAAGAAATTGGCAGACTCTTTTGCTTCTTTTAGTTTGACACAAGTACCCAGGGAAGAAAATGCAGAAGCTGATGTTTTAGCCAACCTTGGATCATCATTGAAGATTCCAGAGGATATTAAAATTCCCATTATCCATATCTTGACTCCTGCTATTGAGGATCATACATCTATGGATATAGTAGAGGATTCTGCAATCATACCTAGTGATGATGCACAGTCACATTCAGGATCCTGGATCCTTCCAATCATGAGATATATACAACATGGAGATATTCCTACTGGAGAAAATCCCAGAGCTTTCAAAGTCAAGGTATCTCAATTTACAATATTAAATAACATGTTATATAAACGATCTCTTGCAGGTCCATATCTAAGGTGCATCGAGGATCCTGAAATTCAAGAAGTCCTAAAGGATTTTTCATGAAGGTGATTGTGAAAACCACACTGGGGCAGAGCACTGTTCTCAAGGATCCTTAGAATAGGATACTATTGGCCTACTATGAAGAAGGATGTTGTGGATTATGCAAAGAAATGTGATGCTTGTCAGAGACATAGCAATATCCTTCATCAACCAGCGGAGCTCCTGCTTCCTATATCCTCTTCTTGGTCATTCATGAGATGGGGAATGGATATAGTTGGCAAACTTCCTAAAGCACCAGGAGGAAAAGTGTTTATGCTTGCCATGACCGATTACTTTTCCAAGTGGATAGAAGCTGAAGCATTTGCTCAATTCAGAGAAAAAGAAGTGATATCCTTTACTAAAAGAAACATCATTACTAGATTTGGCATACCTTCTGAAATTGTTTGTGACAATGGATCCCAATTTATTGGGAATAGAACCACTAACTTTTGTGACAGGTAGGGGATTAAGATGATAACATCAACACCAGTCCACCCATAAGCTAATGGTCAAGCAGAATCATCTAACAAGATCATCATCAACAACTTGAAGAAGAAGCTTGGATCCAAGAAGGGAAAATGGGCAGAAGAGCTACCTTATGTGTTATGGGCTGATAGAACAACTCCCAAGAATGCTACTGGCCAGACTCCATTTTCTTTAGTGTTTGGAGCAGAATCAGTGATCCCTACAGAGATGGTAGTCCCTACTGCAAGAACAAGCATCCCGGATCCTGAAGGAAATGCTAAAAACTTGGTTCAAGATTTGGATACCATAGAAGAACTTAGGGATTTGGCAAGGATAAGATTGGCTAGCTATTAACAAAGGATGGTTGGGGCTTATAAAAAGAATGTTAGGATCAGAAAGTTTCAAGTTGGTGACATGGTTTTGAGGAAAGCATTCCAAAATACCACAAATCCTGCTGATGGCAAGTTAGCACCAAAGTAGGAAGGCCCCTATCTTATTGAAGCTGAGGCAGGAAAGGGGGTATATCGTTTATTAACAATGGAAGGTGATTTGTTACCAAGAGCTTGGAATGCTGTCCATTTGAAGAGATACTTCATGTAAAAGGATCCAAGATCCTTGGCCATCTTCATATCTGGTACACATTAAGGATCCTTAGAGGATTTATGATCCTCCTTCTGGTAATGATTTGATTTCAATTTATCTAATTCTTTAATTTACTTGATTACATGGAGAAGGATCCAGAATCCTTTATCCTTCTTCACTAAATTCTAAGTTTTGCAGAAGTTGGTGCATCTTTGGCAAAGGATCGAGTATCCACTGAATTCTCCTAAGTTTTGGGTTTATCCCCAGTTTTGGGTTTATCCCCAGTTTTGGGCTTGTCCCCAGTTTAAGGTATCTACTACCTTCTACGAATCAGGTTCTTACACCTTCGCCAGTTGCGCACGATTATCCTAGTGCAGTTAAAGGCAATAGGACCAGTACCCGCTTTAGGGGCTGACAATTTCATTGTACTGGCTGCATTTAGGATCCTAAGTATAATGGTAGACGTACCATACATCCGTTCCTAAGGTTTCTAACGTTTTCACGTTAGCTAAGGTTTTGGCATCTTCATGTCACTAAGTTTGGATAGTCGCCAGTATGGGCCATACTCCAATTTACACAAGATCCTTTGGGCTTGTCCCCAGTTTTTGGGCTTGTCCCCAGTTTTTTTGGCTTGTCCCCAGTTTATTGGGCTTGTCCCCAGATTGTTGGGCTTGTCCCCAGATACTAACTCTTTCTTTTACAGTTGGCTTAGTCCCAAGTTATATCTCATTTCAGGTTTCTAAAGCTAAACAGTCAAGGATCCTGGATCCTAACTTTATACAATGGTTTGTCTTTTGGTTATCACAATTGTAAGTATCAAGGATTTAGGATCCTAACTTGGATTCTCTGGTATGATCCCTATTTACTTTAATGTTATCCTTGATTTATCAGTGTTACCCTTATTCTTTGACAACAGGATATAAGATCTTAAAATTGTCTCACTTTTTAAACTTTTTAATTATAGGATATTTGATCCTTGATCATATCCTAAACTTGTTGACATAAACGGATTTTATACTTTCACTAATAACTTGTAAGTTCAAAGAATTGTACAATAACAATTGAAAGTTAGATATATGCAAAATAAACAACACAAAGATAGTCAAAAGGTTAAAGTTTTATTTATTTATCATAATTAACCCTTTTAAAGGTTGTCAAAATTGCCTACCCAAACATCTACCAGCAATACGTGGCCCGTCCGCTTGGGTAGGCAAAGGGTGTCCGTACTAAAGTTCGATAATTGCAGGAAATAAAAGGCGAGGGGCATCAAAGGCTTCATCCTCCACAAACAGAAGGACCCATCCACCTTTGTTACCCCCTATTGTCCAGAGGATCAGTGATCCTTAAACCTAAAGCTATTGCTCACCATACAGACCATTTTTCGAAACATAACAACCAAAAAACTATCAGATCATAAAAAATGGGCTCCGGCCACGTCTAGAAATTTCCATCATCGCCCATTTGTGCAGCCTAAACCTTCTCTGCATCCTCCACCTTCTTCTCACCACCTTGACCACTGCCTCCAGCCGCTGCATCCTCAGGGTCCTTCACCTTGCTGCCACCACCTTCAATAGCCAGCACCTCTTCAGGTTCATCTTTGTCCCCAAGCTCCACAAGCCTTTGCTTACAAGCCTCAACGTCCCAGCCGGACCGGTCAAAGGTAGGATCAGCAGCCTCCTTAGCCATCTTGAGTTTGATCTTGACAACATCTAATAGCTTCATCTGACCCGAATTGACCCAACCTGATTATGTCGGCTACTGTTTTGCCAACCGGGCTCGTGATCTAAACTAGCGTCCCGCACCACGGGTTGTCTCAGTTCCCGCTCGGGCCCGGTTTTCGACCTGGTCCAGGGTATATTATCTTACCCGACATGACGAATTGCGGTAAATTTGACACATGTGCCACTTCAACAATCAAACAAATGCCAAACCAATGAAATATTGTATTTCATACTTGGGATTTGTAAAAATATGTGTATCGATTGCACATATCAACTCTTGTTCGATTTCAAGCTCTAAATCGCTTTCTGGAAGGTTATACACGCACTGATGCGTAAATATAACCAGTTTAATGCAACGAACACTCCGGAATAGTGAAATAGGCTTAACATACCTTAAATAACCTTTACTTAATTTAGAAATAAGTTTTGAAGGCTTTGGTATGGCAAAATCAAGTTAAATCGCTTACAGGGACTAAAGTTGACAAACTGCGAAAGTATGCCAATTTGAACTGTAACAGATATTCCGGAACATGACCATAAGTTAAACATACCATAAATATCCTTTACATAGCTTAGAAATAGGCTTTGAGGTGTTCGGTATGCTAAAATAAACTTTTGTGTCATTCAGGGACTAAAAGCGTCAAAAAGTGCACAAGTTTGGACTTTCGCGCATAACTTACGTTCTGAATACATCCGGACATCCAAAAATTTATGTAAGCACTAAAATATTTTATTTTAGTGTTTGGAATAAGAAAAATCCATTCGTTTCGTCATTTGGATCGTTTTTCGCGCTTATGCGCATTCCGTCGTAATTAAGCGAACATCGCGTTCGTACGGCCAAACGAACCAACCTCCGACATATTTTTGAGCATGTTTCATGTCCACAATGTTTAGGCATCATTTTAGGGCCTTAAAGTTGGCTTTACGGGCCTTAGAAGTGTCGGGAATGGCCTTAAACACGTGCAGGGGCTGAAACTGTCATTTTTTAAAGTTATATGCTGATCAGAAGGGCCATGCGGCCCGCATTAGATTTGTCTGATCCTGAAGCGGGCCGCCTCAGCCTCCCAGAACAGATTAGATCGAACAGTCAACATATTCCAGCTGTTTTAACCACAACCACACACTCACAACTGCACATTCAGCTCATTTAGACCCATTTTTAGCCACCACAACTTTGCAACACATGTACGGGTAGGATTCGAGCACGGTTTCCATGAAACGATCCTAACGGTTCGGGTATTCCTATAAATACCCATCCACCCCATTGCAAAACTTACAAGAATTCTGATTTGAGGAGCTCTAAGTTGAAACCATTGTTTCATACCTGAGCTACTTGGATCGGGATTAGCATTCGGGGACCCTTCGTAAGTATTCTTTCGTTCTTTTCTTTCTTTTATTGCTTTTCGAGTCAGAAAGTCAAACTTTGTTTGACTTTCAGCGTTGACCAGCTTATGGTCAATGCGAAGTTCGTTTGAACTTCGCAACGTGAGTGTAATCACGTTGGTTATAGTCCCTTGGGACTATGCCTACTGATTACCACGTTGTCTAGGGTCGTAGGGTAAGCGATCTAATAAATCGCTTATACCTTCGAACCCGACCCATTTGGTCGATCATTAGGATCCGACCAAATACATTAGGTGACCATAGTAGGTAGGGAATAACCCTCCGAGGTTATACCCTATGGTCACATCGTTTAAGTAGTTGTATGATAGGTAGTTTATATGCCTTAGGTAAATTACCAGAATACCCTTTTCATGTATAATTGGTAATTAAGCATATGTAACCTAAACTTTTGTCACATAACTGATTATGTAACATGTTTAGGCATATAACACTTGTCATAGGACTAGTTAGGCGGTCCGAACGCGTTTCACGCGAACGACGCGTTAAAGTAGCATAAGCTACCTAAACGGGTCGTGATGGGTCGAAAGCACTTAGGTTAGGTTTCATTTAGTATGGAGGCTTTGTTAAACCATATGACACGAGTCTCTATACTCGTTTGGTTTACAAACCCTCATTCTATCTAAATCCTCCGATTTAGGTCCGGTTTATTAACATAGTTACCTATATTAGGTGTCGTTTGATATCCGCGATCTCTAGCATTGTTTGGTTGTTACTCAAGGACTACTAAGCAATCTCAAGTGAGTACATAGACCCCTCTTTTACTGTTTTCCAAACGTTTTGGGGTGGAACACATGTGCCTACTTGTTACTTTCATGCTTTCCTGTTTTCACATCATATACCTGCTATGTTCGTTAGTACATTATAGTACATGATTTTATCACATCTTATGCTAGGTATGCCCATTGTGTGCATTACTTAGTACATCGTTTTACATTACATTACATGCTACGTATGTCTATTGTTGTATACGTAGTACAGGTCATATGCTACGTATGTCTAATGTTGCATACTTAGTACAGGTCACATGCTACGTATGTCTATTGTTGTATACGTAGTACAGGTCACATGCTACGTATGTCTATTGTTGTATACGTAGTACAGGTCACATGCTACGTATGTCTATTGTTGTATACGTAGTACAGGTCACATGCTACGTATGTCTATTGTTGTATACGTAGTATAGGTCACATGCTACGTATGTCTATTGTTGCATACTTAGTACAGGTCACATGCTACGTATGTCTAATGTTGTATACTTAGTACAGGTCACATGTTACGTATGTCTATTGTTGTATACGTAGTACAGGTCACATGCTACGTATGTCTATTGTTGTATACGTAGTACAGGTCACATGCTACGTATGTCTATTGTTGCATACTTAGTACAGGTCACATGCTACGTATGTCTATTGTCGCGTACTTAGTACATTTGTTATTCATCACAGGCTTACATTTTGGATACATATTACATGATTTACATTAGACATGAACATTTTACATCTTGATGGTTTGGTTTGATTAAGTGATTTAAGTAACGAGGCATGTGTAATATGATACAAGCATGGTGGATACGCCGCTGGTACTTCCTATATATAAGTGTTTGTATGGTATTACATATCGTAGCGTTATTTGAATCATTTCAGTTTGAGACATATAACATTTTATACAAATAACATACTTCTCACAAGACATTGATTTACACACAACTTATCTTATACAAACTCATTTTACAATGGTTATTCATTTAACCATACATTATTCTCTTATTTATACATATCATCTGATCTTATCGTTTTTCAAATGATTTACAAGACAAAGCAAATTACAAGGTTCATGACTAAACATTTTCTCAAACATAAGTCTTGAAACCTATTTTCACAAAACCTATGTATCTCACAGGCATTTTTATGCTGATATACCTATTTTCACATGTGTTTTTCAGGAGCTGTTGCATAAGATGATCAAGATACACATAGGCAGACTTGGGCTTTAGTGACAATAAAAGATGCAAGACTAGTTAATTATGTTGTATTTCTTTGTTTGTTAAGACATTGTAACACTTTTTATCAATAAAATGAAACTTCAATTCCCATGGATTTGAAACAATTAATTCTGTTACAACACTCCCCGACATTTCCGCCACGTTTTGTATGTTCTACGTGGTCGGGGTGTGACAGAAAAGATGGTATCAGAGCCAATGGTTATAGGGAATTAGGTTATTAGTAATGCTTTGACCTAGTCTATAACCTTCTTAGGACCCTAACGCGAGTTTACTTGCGTTTAGTCATAAAACAATACCGTCACCTATCCTTAGGCGACGACCACAACAAGAACATAAATTTCAAAACCGCTTTGAAAACTAATCATCTGTTCTAGGATGATTGATTGCTAGGTTTTGAACCCTCTATTGTAAGGTTTTTAACTCTCTGTTATATGGTTTGGAACCCCTTTGAATTTTCAAAACTCTCGTCAAGGTTTTGGGTTTTTAATAATGTGAACACGTGCAAACTGGAAGGGTGAATGCCTGTATTCTGGGTTTTCTGTCTAAGCAAGCACTTCGTATACATCTCATCAGACGCGAGACCAGTTGTGCTTACCTGGGAATTCTTGGGATGAGTGTTCAATTATAGGCGAGCATGTCTTCGCGATACATTATGAGGACCTATTTGCTTTGATTCAGCCCTTGTGTGTCGTTTGTTTGCTTCATGGTTCAAACAAATGACCATCACCCGTGATTTTGGTCGGTAATTGTAACATCCTATTCTTACCCACTGCCATTCCATTTGTTTTCTCTCTTGTTTCCCTTTTAGAATGCCTCCACGACGCGAAAATCCGGTATCTATTGATGATCTGGCAGCTGTCATTACACAGCAAATAATTGCTGTAATCCCGACCATCGATGCCCAATGTCACCAAGCTATCAACAACAATAATGCTCTCTGCAGCTTCAAGACGTTCAACTCGGCTAAGCCATCAAATTTTTCTGGGTCTCAAGGAGCGACTGCACTTCTGCAATGGTTCGAGAGTCTAGAGAGCACTTTCAGGCATGTTCAATGTCCAAACGAGCGAAAGGTAGATTTCGCATCTAGTGTCTTTGAGAAACGAGCTTTGACGTGGTGGAACGGTGTGGTGAGAGATAGGGGTGCCGATGTGGCACTGGCTCAAACATGGGAAGAACTTAGAGCACTGATGATGAAGGAATTCTGTCCTCGTCACGAGATCAGGGCATTGGAAAGGGAATTCGATGATCTTAAGCAAGACAGCAGTGAACATCGAGCATACACTGATCGATATGAGGAGCTGAGCCTGTTGTGTCCTACCATGGTTACGCCTTTGGATAAGGCGATCGAAAAATACATTGATGGTCTCCCTGACTCAATTCAAGACATTGTTACCGGTAGTAACCCCACTACGGTTAGGCAGGCCATTGAGCTATCTGCAACTTTGACTGAATCTCATATCAGGAAACGTAAGCTTTTCCGAAAGGGTGACAAGAAACTGATCGAGGAATCAAAGACCATGGATGAACAGACTGGATCCCTTGAGAGGTCAAAGAAGCGAAAGGC
>JARYGA010060131.1:98433-147065 GCA_030545235.1 Helianthus tuberosus | reverse complement strand
GGCTAGTGGGGTATTGTGCACATTACTAAATTTCTCACGGTTAGGCTAATAAATCCTAACAGTGATAATCATCACTACTTGGGGAAAAAGACCCAATAGTGGTATGACCATCGTCACCAGGAGGTGACACAGCGCCAGATAAAAATAAGATAGAAGCCATTGTAATCGCTCTTATGCTGTAATTTATAACTATGTGTCGTTTTGTCAAATTTGAATGACTCGCCAGTATTTCCCCGCTGATAAAATACTTTTAAAACATGTTTCAGGTGACTACTGTGAACCAAGGAAAAGTGCTTCGGAGCACTAACAAAGCTTGAAGTAGTGACTCGGTTAAATAAATAAACATGTTTTGTAAACCAGGGAATTTACTTGTAAAATTCCTCTATTGTAAATTACGGGGATATCCCGAATTATGAAATAAAAATAATCAGGCATTTCAAGTTTTAAAAAATCCTGTGAAATCTTCCGCTGTCAACTCAATTAATAAATACCACGGGTTTCTGTCCCGTGGCTCCTGGACCGGGTAAAACCGGGACCGGGGCCGTGACAGAAAAAGGTGGTATTAGAGCCACTGATTTAAGCCAATTAAGTATTTAGAAATACTTAATTTTCCTGATTATCATCTTGTGATTATGTGTTTTATTAACTGACTACTTGTTAGTTACAGTATGGGTAAGCAAAGAATTTCGGACATCTATCGTCAACTAGATAGTACACCAAAAGATAAGGGAACCTCGTTCCAATCAAATTCCTCAAGATACTCAGCAGAAACTGAGGAATGAATATTTGTTCGTAAGGCACAGTTTTAGAAACCACTTACCCCTAATAAAAGAAGTTGGATTATTAGAAAAAGTCAAGAGAAAATAAAGAATTCACAACCAAAAGGAGTGATGAGTAATAAGGAAACTCAGGAAATAGGCAATAACCCACCATGGGAAGATGAATTAGATGAAAAATGGGCAAATCTCTATATGTTAGCCACTACAGCAGTAAATGCTAACTTATATTTGAATCGCCAAACTAGTACCAGCACTTATATCATCTATAATCCAGAAACTTGCCCATTAGATAAACAACTTAGTAAGAAAAGATAGACTAAAATAAATTATTAATGCACAATCCCTAGTATATTTTTAATTTTCAGTTGTAATTTGTAATATATATATATATATATATATATAATCATATTATTTCGTATTTTATTAATACTTAATTTTTCTGATTGCCATTCTGTGATTATGTGAAAAATTCAAGTTACAAACTTTTAACCTAGAATTTTGTGTGTTTCTTCATATCTGCTAAACAGCATGAATGAGTTGTCTGAAGCTCTTCAGAATCTCAACCTCTATTCTGTTAATGTGGAAGTTTCCAGAGACTTTACCGGTTATTGTGCCGACATGGAGGAACATATGGAATTTCAAACCCAACCTCCGGAGAAACCAAAGCCAAAGAAAAGAAGAAGATTAGTGGGCTGGAGGCGTGTACGTAGGAGGAAACCAGCGACACGGAAAGTTGTAAAGACGGAGGATCCCAAAGGTAAAGGAAAGGAAATAGAGATTGGGGAAAGTTCCAGGCAAGATCAGGAAATGCCACCCTGGGAGGAGTTGGATCATAAACTGGCACTTAGTGACCTCATCGGACCTGTCGGTGAAAACCTTTTTAATTACCCAGCGGAAGCACAACTTCCAGTTAACCTAGAGCCTAAAATCCCAGATCCTATTATCCACACCCAACCTCTACCAGCAAAACTAGAAGAGTGGTGGACCACGGACTGGCAGTTTCAAAATCTCCTAAATAACCCTAATACCTTTTTCCCCCCAATTTGATCCTGAACCTCCACTACACCCACCGATGAGCTTCGAAAACTTGGCAGAGCTCCGCCACTATGGCGAGGAACTAGTGGACGCGGGAAATAGAATCCGAGAAGTAGGGGAAAGGATATCTTGGAAGTACGACGAGAGGGAGCGTCGTTTCTGAAATGCCAGCTAACAGGGATCATATGTGGTTGTGTGGTGTTTGTTTAATAATAATATAATCATAAAAATATAATTATGTGAAATAACTTAAAAATAAAACTTTTGTAAGATAACCAGTTGTACGGATGCCTATTATAATATATAAAATATCGAAAGTCGAAAAATAAACAATTTTGGCTATACTTGTTAACGTGATTATGTGCAATTATTTTGTTATGTTTGGTTATTAATTATTTTATACTAATCACTTATATAAATTAATTACCAGATGGAACACCCTGGTAATGAACCCGTTAATGAAGTTAATCAATCTGAGCATAACAATGAGGATCAATTTCTGAATAGGCAAGATATCGAGAATATCGTTGCTCAGGGAATAGCCAATGCTATTCCAGCAATCCTTGCTGCTGCCCGAAATCCAATTGAACCTCAACAAATTATTCCTAGCAAACGCACACACAGCGACAATTTTAGTAATAGTGTAAACGGAGGCGGTAACCATACTAATAACGACAACGATGGAATGCAAGCCCCACTCCTTAAGAAAATGAAAGCTGCAACGCCTGGTTGCACTTACAAGGAGTTTCTTGCCTGTAAACCGGCTGAATTTGTAGGCAACGAAGGGGCAACTGCTACACTGCGTTGGTCAGAAAAAACCGAGCCGGTGATTAAAATAAGTAAGTGTGCTGAGGAAGACAAGGTCATGTACGCGCCGCATCTTTTTAAAGAAGGAGCGCTAGAATGGTGGAATACAGTACTACAAGCCAAGGGAAGCAATGTGGCCTATGCCATGAGTTGGGAAGTATTTAAGCGGCTAGTGGAGAGAAAATTATGTCCCGAATATGAGAAAGAACAAATGGCGAATAAATTTCTGAACCACCGAATGGTAGATGTAGACTGTCGAGGGTATACTTCGACATTCTTCGAGTATGCTGGAGTTGTACCTACCCTGGCTTCGCCAGAGCCGGTACTTATTTCCCGCTATATATGGGGATTGATTGGCGAAATCCGTGATATCGTTAAAGCTGCGAGACCACACACTATTGACGATGCGGTGGAATTAGCTAACACTCTGACGGACGAACTGGTACGTACGCGAGAAGAAAATAGAAAGAAGGAAGTGGCCCAAAAGATTACCCAGGGATTCCGTATGGGTAACCGTAGTAATTTCAAGAAAAAGGGAACTGGGCAATCTTCCCCTGTTCCATTTTGCAATGCCTGTAAAAGGAAGAATTTTGGAAGATGCAAAGGATATTGCAATTTCTGCAAAATCCCGGGGCACCAAGAAGAAGATTGCAGGAAGAAGAAGAAAACAACAATCTGCTACAACTGCGGAGAAGCTGGACATTTTAGGCCAGATTGCCCAAAATTGGCTAAACCAGCTGATAACAAAGCCAAACTTGCAGAAGGAACTACCTAGAGAAACGCAAGAGCCTTCCAGTTGACCACTCAGGAAGCAGAACTAATTCCTGACATGATAGCTGGTACGTTCCTAGTTCACAATGTTTATGCAAAAGTATTATTTGACTCTGGTGCAAACCAAAGTTTTATAAATACTTCATTCTGCCAAGCTCTTAACCTACCTTTAACCAACCTTAGACAAATTTTTACGGTAGAAATGGCAGATGGGAATTCTGTTAACATAGATAAAGTTTTGCGAGAAGGAAAGATAGAACTTTTAGGCCATAAATTTTCTGCAAACCTGTTACCTATGAATTTAGCCGAATTCGATGTGGTATTAGGAATAGATTGGTTAATAGCCAACCATGCCGGAATTCTTTGTGATAAGAATTCCATAGAAATACATACATCCATAGGAGAATTAGTGGTGATTACAGGAGATAAGCCACGTAAGCCAATGAAATTCATTTCAGAAATGAAATTGGCCAGTTATTCAAGAAAACAAGAAATAGTGTATATGATTTCGGTAATCATTAACACGAAAGGTAAGGAACTTAAAGAAATTCCTGTAGTAGCAGAATACCCAGATGTATTCCCAGAAGAACTACCTGGATTACCACCCGATAGGAAAGTAGAATTTAGAATTCATCTAATTCCTGGAACTACACCGATAGCCAAGGCACTTTATCGGTTAGCACCCACCGAAATGCTAGAATTGAAAAAGCAGTTAGATGAATTGTTAAGCAAAGGATTCATACAACCTAGTTCATCCCCGTGGGGAGCTCCAGTGTTGTTTGTGAAAAAGAAAGAAGGTTCGATGCGAATGTGAATCGATTATAGAGAATTAAATAAGGTTACAATTAAGAATCGATACCCATTACCTAGGATCGATGATCTTTTCGATCAACTTCAGGGAGCTAGATACTTTTCTAACATAGATTTACGCTCCGGATATCATCAGTTGAAAGTACAAGAAGAAGACATACCTAAAACTGCTTTCAGAACTAGGTATGGTCATTACGAGTTTACAGTCATGCCCTTTGGGTTAACAAATGCTCCTGCAGCATTTATGGACATGATGAATAGAATCTGTAAACCGTATTTGGATAAATTTGTAATTGTCTTCATCGACGATATACTCATTTATTCCAAAAGTCAGGATTAGCACTGTCAGCACCTGCATGCACTCTTAACTTTGTTAAGAAAAGAGAAGCTTTACGCCAAATTCTCGAAGTGTGAATTTTGGCTAAAAGAGGTACAATTTTTAGGACACATGGTGAATCACGAAGGCATTCACGTAGATCCTTCCAAAATAGAAGCGATCACTAAATGGAAGGTTCCGCAGTCAGCTATGGAAATTAGAAGTGTTGGATCGTTTTGCGACCCGAACGAGTCGTTCAGAAGAGATTTAGTCCGTTTCAGAGGCGGAAACTAAGAAACGGATGTCGAAACAGCTTGAATATCACTTTAAACACTGATTATATTGATATAATATCGTTTACAATCAGTCCTCACACCGGCAGCACCTCGGTATTGAATTTCAGAACTGTTCCAAATGAAATAACATGCTAACCTATATATAGCCTCTAGCTTTCGCTTGAAACTGACACATACAAGTTCAAGCGAAACCTATCAAACTAGCTTTTGTCTTCAAGCGAACTATAAGACTTAACATTTCTGTTTCATGTTTGCATGCAATTTCACGTGAAGTTGCAATATGTGATGTCATCAATATGATGTCATCATCATATATGATGACATCATGCTTGAACAATTCTGCAACGAACCCAAGACTCGACATAAGACGAAGACGACAGATGAATGCACCAACAGACTCCCCCTCAGATGTTGACGAGTCTTAAGTGTCGAGTCTTCGCATCTTCAGTCTTTATCAGTCTCTCTTCTTTCTTAGCATAAACCAGAATCTTCTCTTTGGCTCTAGCCTCGTCAGACTCCCCCTCTCATCATGATGGGATCGCCGTCTGGAATTAGCTATCACCTTGAGATCAATCCCTGGCTTTAACTTTGTTCAGCTCATCTCCTGCACAAATCTCATCAAAACATAAGTTTTTACTTAAAACACTAAGAAAAACTTATTAGAAATAGTTTCATCAAGTTCAAATTAATGACCCTGATTAACTAATCTCAACTTCTTTCTCAAACCAAAATTTTTTAATTCAACACTCACTCCCAACCCTGTTCATTATGTTCAGCACTTGGAATTTTGAAAATCAGCTCTCCAACATCAGTTTTCGAAAATCTTTTTGGACTTTTACAAAATTTTATGCTAAAACACACCGAAAACCTTTTTGGATTTTTGAATAATATGAAATGCAGAAAATGAAATATATACAGACAATATTTTTGTGAGTTTGTGCAAGAGGATCATATCAGTTTATGTGACCAATCACTAGCACCGTTAAGCTTTAAACATTTTAAGCTCTAAACGATTCACATTGATTGACGATATTGTTGTCCACATAAACTCAATCTAAAAACTTTCGAAATGCTTACCGATACGTTTAAGGTATATTAATTTCGCACTAAGTTCTTATGGACCCCACGATCTCAGCATATCCCCTCATCATGCAATACACTGACTCAAGTAATGCCTTTAAACTTTTATCGACTGTGATTTGTGCAAAAACAAAGCAGAATATTTAAACATTAACAATCAGGTCGATACTCCCGTATACGCAGAGGTGATCCAAAGCTTAAACGAAACACCAAAGAAAATAAAGCAGAACGTTTAGGCAACAACATCCAGGTCGATACTCACGTATACGCAGAGGATGTCCGATGCTTAAACAAAATAAAGAAATAAAACAAGTTTAAAGCTTTGCAAAATGAAATGCACAATCACAGCGACTTTTCAGCAAAGTTGTGAAAGTTCACAAACTTAACCAGTTTTATGTCTTTCGACAATCAGCGATTACTGAGTAGGCACACAGTCAAGAAGGACAAAACTAAGTACTATGCTTTCAACCATGTTTCCCACTAGAACTAGGCTTTTTCATTTAAGTTTGTATCATTATCGCAAATCTACTAGTCTAGCTGAGCCTATCGTCACATCTTTAGTGAGACCGTTTATCACATTTAGACTGTACATTTCTTTAGCATGCTGTGATAGTCCACCTGATCTACTATCATTTCCTCTTTTTACAACAAAACTCATTTTTGCATTTTTCAATGTTTTTGGTATTTTCAAATTTTCTAATTTTTATAAAATTTTTCTCCCCCTAAAATCAAAATATATTCCAATTTTGATTTTCTGGGAAAATTTGAAAACAAACTGTACAAAGAAACATGACAACATGATGAGAATCACTTCAATTCTCCATTCACTTGGCTTAAACAATCAGAACTCCCCCTGACAAAAAAACTATTTTCCCATAGTGATTTCAAAACACTTAAGTTTGTTTTAATCAAAATGGTTTTTCCGGAAAATAAGTTTTGTGAGTCATTTCTCAAACATGGGGTTTCATCACCTTGTTCTCTTCAACCACTTGTAAAAACTAACATTTGTAAGATCAATCCACAAACATCACTTGTAGAAAATCAAGTACAACTTAATGTCCCTGATTTACCACATGTAAGTTCGAAATATCACTTTCGTGAATTTCTCAAGAAATGTGTCGATACATGTTCCACGCTTACCAACCTGGGAACTCCGGCAAGTCAGGTTTTTCATTTAAACTGATTCACCCAAGCCTGACGGTTCTTGGGTGATTTTGAATTCTTGTTCAACAATGGTGGAAAATTTGCATCATCCATTGTTAAACCTGAATTCTCCATTTTTACCTCAACCAAAGGCTCCTCTGGCTTTGACGAACCAGAATCATTGCCTGCACATGGCTTGTCTGACTTTGACATGTCAGATTCATCGCCGACCATTTTCTTCTTCTTCTTTTCTTCTTTTGTCCTCAGATTTGTATCCGAAGAATTCATCTTGCTTGACTTTGCCATCGAGGAAGTCGATTCATCAGAACTCTTATTTTTACCAACAGATGAACCCGAGGACAAGATCTTCTCGAGATACTCTCTCGCCTTCTTTCTCTTCTTCCTCAGTCTGTCTTTTTGCCCCTGAGAAAGCTTCACTTTCTTTTCTTGAACTTTAGGTTCTTGAACCTTCTGTTCTTTGGGCTTGACATTGACTGGTTTCTTTGCCATCTTCTGAGAATTAACCCTCAATCTTTCATTTGATCTCCTTGGGCAATCTCTGGCAATGTGACCTCTGATGTTGCAATTAAAGCATCTTCTCGTCTCACAACTCCAACCTTGGCAGTTAACAGCAATGTGTCCTTGATAACCACATCGGTAACACACTCTGTTATCGTACCAATCACCATTTTCAGCCCAAATGCTCAAATCAAAGCACTGTTTGGCTTGGTGATATTCCTTGCTCCTCTTGATTGCTGGATTTGACTTTTGAGCACTGTGGTCCGCCCTGCACCGCTTATTGCCAACAATTTTAGAGTTTTCATTTTTCGATTTTTGTAATTTTTCATTGCGATTGGATGATCGATCTGATGAGCTTTTATTATCTTTTTGAACAATTTTCTTCTTTTTAATCTTTTGTTTTTGTTCCACTTTCTTCTTCAAAGGTTTTTGCTTAGAGCATTCTCCCTTTTCAGTTGATTGTAGAACAGTTTCTTCAAACTTTTCTTTTAACTTCAAAAACAAATTTTGTTTTTCGAATTTTTCATTTTCATCATCAGATTTCTCATCATAATCTTCAACTTTGACATTGTCAAAGTTTGTGACATCGTCACTTATTGGAACAGAATTTAAAGGTTTTGGGCAAGGAATAGTTGAAGTATTCACAAAAACCTTCAACTTTTCTTCCCATTCATTGATTTTCTTTTGAGCACATTCTGCCTCTTTCTCAAGTCGAATAATCTTTTCAAGATGAGAATTGATTTCAATTTGTTTTTCAAGATTGTTTTTACCAAACATATCTCTCTCATCTTCTAAAATTTTTATTTGACTTTGAAAAACTTTTTCAATCTTCGATTTTTCATTTTCAAAATCTTTTTCTTTTCTTTCAAAATTTTGTATTCTAATGTCAAACTGTCCAAACCACTCAACAGTTTGACATTTTCAGATTTCGACTTCTCAAAATTTTCCTGCAAAACAAGAATCTGTTTATCATCAAATTGCTTCTCATCTTTCAACTTCTTGATTTCCAATGTCAATCTTTCCACATCCTTCAATAATTTGCCATTGTCAGCCTCAAATTTATCACATTTCGAGCAACCTGATTCAGAACTTGAGGATTCAATCTTCATGGATTCTTTATTCTTTTGAACTTGCTCTGTCTCCATCTTGTATGTTCCTGCACAAAAGATTTTAACGAAGTCAAAAGGATTCATATTCTCATCAATATAACAACCTCTCTTCATATCGTATTTCATAACATCTTTTGCACTAAGACACACACAGACTCTTTTGTTCAGTTCTACAACCACATCCAAACTTAATTTTTTCAAATTATTTTCTATCCTATTCAACAATTCTTTCTTTTTCTCTTCATTATCATATCTATGTGTTGTAAGTTTACTGATGAATTTACTTAAAGATAATTTTGAAAAACTAGAATTCTTTCTTAGATTTTCCAAAAAATCATTCCATTCAGCTGGTAATCCATTAGCAAACTTTGATACTCTTTTAGCTTCTGATATCATTATCTGGTTTTCTTTCAAATGATCAATCAAACAGTCAAATCTCTTCTCCAAATCAACTAATTTCTCATCTTTCTTACACAGAAAACATTCGAACCGTTTAGCCCAAACATTCTTGGACAAATCTTGATAATGACTACTGAAATATCCTCGATACCAATCATTTATCCTTTCAAGATAATGGTTTTCCGTCTCATCAAAAACCACTTCCATTTTAAACAATCTGATAGGGCCTTCACTGATTTGGTCAATGATAATGAAACTTGGGTCTTTGATCGATGAAAATAACAAGCTGACAACAAATAGTATCGAGATAATATGATTGGGCCGTAATTGGGCTTAGAATGATTTGAACTGGGCCTTCCTTGTCACACGCAAATCCCACAAACAAATATAGAACCGACACAATTAACAATCACATGCACAGTAGTTTAAATGACAAATATTACACATGAACGACAATGCTGATATTTGCACAAATATCGATAGAACTAACACACTTTATAAAAAGCTTTCACATGCAATCCTTTTAAATTGACCAAGACACTTTAATACAATGTTGAGTGACCAACAACTTTAATGCATCCCACAATCCTATTTGACCAATTAAACCAAAATCACATGCCAATGATTAAATCTTGAATGATTTAGATAGAATCATAAGCACAACTGTCAATGCCACATGATGATGTCTATTTAATTCATGAACCGACTTTCTTTAAGATCTTACAACATTCTCATTGGACCTCAAATCCACTAAACCGACAACTACAATTCACAACACATTCATTTTATCGAAACTCACAATTAGACAATTTTTATGACATATATTCACTGATCCACACAAACCTCACATGCAAACCGAATTAATGGACTTCGCACTCTGAACTACAATTTACGATAATCACATGCAAACTGATAATGTAACACCCCGAAAATATAAATCCTTATATTTAAAATTCTAAAGAAATAACAAACAAGAATTTACCAACTAGGAACTTAACCTAGTTAAATTCAAGTCTTGAAATAATTCATAACATGGTTAAAATATTTAAACTTAAAGGAAAATCATAGTTGAGGGGTTAAACTTGTCTATTGTGAAAGATAATCACTAATAGTAACAAAAATCAAACCAAACACACAACAACTGGTGTGTCTGGTCGATCAGGAGAAAAGGGGCGACCAGGGTGTTCTCCAAACTCTAGCTTCACATGAAAATCTGCAAAATTGAAGCCTCAAATCCGTCCCAAATCGAATTCTAAACACAAATTAGTAATCACCTCGTTGTAAGGATCAAAAGGTATGTAAAATTTTGGTACTTAGATCCATCATGAATTCTAGGTTAATTGTGAAAAAAACTGAAATTGAGCCTAGTTATGACATGCATGAATGAATGTTGAATTAATATGATGTTTAGAATCAAACCCTAGGTGATTCCTTGTGAAAACTTTGCATCATAGTTGTAAAGTTTGGGGTTTACATGTTAGGAGGCTATGAGCTTGAAGAATACTAGAATTATGATTATTGTTATAGTGAAATCTGAATTTGTTAAAGTAAATTCAGAAATATAGATGTCAAGTTGTATGTGAGATTTATTAATTTAGCAAAAATATTACAAATCATGAACTTGGTGATAATTATAGAAGAATCTGACCCGTTAGGTGTTTGTTGAAATGCCTAAGAGAGGATTTAAATGATAAAAATATGATGAGAACGCAGATTTGATCATGTTTCACAATGATATGAATATGGTCATGAAAAGAGTTCTAAACAAATTGTAAAACTGAATTTTCTAGGCAAAGAGTCCGGATCATCAAGCGGACAAGCCGGAGGAAATTCACGAGGGAAAGGCGTGCTCTAGAGGTACGAAATTACCATTTCGTTACATTATGAATTATTTGATAGTTTTATGTTGTAGTTTTGAAAACATGGTAAACAAGATAGATCAATATATCACGGAAGCGACTTTCGTCTTAATCAAGTGAGACGGGTCAAAACAATTGTTAGAAATTTGATGTTTGTATTACCTTGTTTGATGATTAACTCTTGGTATCTAAACGGGTCAAATAATCAAGTGAAACATGATTTATACTCCGGAATATGATGGATTGTGCTATGTTATTGGTTAATATTTATCACATTATTAGAAATACTAGAATTGATGTAATGGGTTGATAGAAAAGCAAATTACAAGATTGGTTTGAATGAGATGAACTAAACAAAACAAGACATTGATTTCCAGGACCTACCGTAAATTACGGTAATACCGTAATTTACGGTAAGGGTCAAACATGCTACGGTGAATATCTCCTGGTTTACGGTGACCAGAAACCTTCAGGGCTCACCGTAAATTACGGTGATACCGTAATTTACGGTGGATCCAGAATAGTTGTTTTGTTTTTATCATTTCAAATGTGATGTTCAACTTTGGGATTATATTATACAATAACATTAAAACTAATGTTTTTAATGGTTTTGATCATAGGTAAATTGGCAAATCTTACGGGGGGCGATCAAGTGATTAAATGAAGAACCGAACACTACATTTCTAAGCTTCCGCTACGTTTGAATCTTTAAAACTTTTGTGTATGGGATGTAAACATGTTTTGAACATCTTTTTAAATGTTTCAACTTAGTTATTAGTTGACTAATTTGATGTAAGTTATGAACTTTGATAATGAAAGTCAGGATTTGTAAATAATATTTTACTATAAATGATACAAACTATTATAAACATCAAGGGTATAACTTAGGGTGTTACAGATAACTTGTGATTTAAATTTTGACTTACTGTAACCTTGTTTAATGTGTCACACAATACACTATGCACTTTTACTAACTTTCAAGCAGTGTGTCAGTTTCAAGCGAAAGCCACTTAAGTAAGACCTGTACTTTTCAAGCGAAAGACCCGGTTTCGCTTCAAACTTTTACCTTTTTTCAAGCGAAAGCCTGCATGATGTCAGCAAATAACGAACAACTTTCAAGCGAGCAGATGATTTTAACCTGTTTTTAAGTTGATTTTAGTGCTGAAACTTTCTAGGATTCATTAATACATGTTTACGCACAATATATGAAAATTTGAGCCGTTTGTATCCGTGAAAATTTTTAATTTTTGAGAAAGAATGGTGTAGAAACAGAAAAAGTGATGAAAACGAGCTGTTTTTGCGAAATCTCTTCCTCCTGAGCTCTGATACCACTTGTTGGATCGTTTTGCGACCCGAACGAGTCGTTCAGAAGAGATTTAGTCCGTTTCAGAGGCGGAAACTAAGAAACGGATGTCGAAACAGCTTGAATATCACTTTAAACACTGATTATATTGATATAATATCGTTTACAATCAGTCCTCACACCGGCAGCACCTCGGTATGGAATTTCAGAACTGTTACAAATGAAATAACATGCTAACCTATATATAGCCTCTAGCTTTCGCTTGAAACTGACACATACAAGTTCAAGCGAAACCTATCAAACTAGCTTTTGTCTTCAAGCGAACTATAAGACTTAACATTTCTGTTTCATGTTTGCATGCAATTTCACGTGAAGTTGCAATATGTGATGTCATCAATATGATGTCATCATCATATATGATGACATCATGCTTGAACAATTCTGCAACGAACCCGAGACTCGACATAAGACGAAGACGACAAGAGATTTAGTCCGTTTCAGAGGCGGAAACTAAGAAACGGATGTCGAAACAACTTGCTTATCACTTTAAACACTGATTATATTGATATACTATCGATTACAATCAGTCTTCACACCGGCAACACCTCGGTATGGAATTTCAGAACTGTTACAAATGAAATAGACATGACACCTATTTATACCCTTCATGTTTTGCTTGAAGACACCTTCAAGCGAAACCCAATATATACATTTCAAGCGAAACCTAACAACTTTTGTCTTCAAGCGAAACCCTTCAACAAATATATACAATCTGTTTTCATGAAAGTCTTGTATTTTAGTGTAGATGATGTCATTGATGATGTCATCTTGATGATGTCATCATGACATCATGCTTGAACAAAACCGCAACGAACCCGAGACTCGACATAAGACGAAGACGACAGATGAATGCACCAACAAGAAGTTTTATAGGGTTAGCCGGATACTATAGACGGTTTATTAAGGATTTTTCTAAGATAGTTGTACCATTAACTAAGCTAACTTGTAAATCATTTAAGTTTGAATGGGGACCTAAACAAGAAGAAGCTTTTAAGATCTTAAAACAGAAATTAACAAATGCTCCAATTCTAGCCTTACCAGAAGGAACAGAGGATTTTGAAGTATACTGCGATGCTTCAAAGCTAGGATTAGGATGTGTTCTAATGCAACGCAAGAAGGTAATTGTGTATGCCTCAAGGCAATTGAAAAAGCACGAGGAAAATTATACGACTCATGACTTAGAATTAGGAGCCATAATTTTTGCCCTTAAGATTTGGAGACACTATTTGTATGGAAGTAAATTTACTGTCTATACAGACCATAAAAGCTTAAGATACATATTTGGGCAAAAAGAATTGAACATGAGGCAAATGAGATGGATGGAAATCCTAAGTAACTACGACTGTGATATTCAATATCACGAGGGAAAGCAAACGTAGTTGCTGATGCTTTAAGTCGTAAGTATCATGAGAAGCAACGACGGGTTCATGCTCTTAGATTAAATCTACAGTTAGATTTAATGGAACAACTGAAAAATATTCAAGAAACAGCAATCAAGGATGATGCTGAAGGAATGAAAGGAAGAATAAAAGAATTGGAACAAGGAAGTGATGGAATTTGGAGATTCCAAAAGAAAAGAATTTGGGTACCTAAGCAAGGAGAGTTAAGAAATAAGATTTTAGAAGAAGCCCATAAATCTAGGTATACCATGCATCCTAGAAATAATAAGATGTACCAAGATTTAAGGAATAATTTCTGGTGGATAGGAATGAAAAAGGACATAGCTAGATATGTTTCTAAATGTCTTACTTGTTCACAAGTTAAGGCAGAACACCAGAAACCTTCAGGGTTACTACAACAATTAGAAATGTCTGTATGGAAATGGGAACTCATAACAATGGATTTTGTTACTAAGTTGCCCAAAACCAGAAAAGGTAATGATGCAATTTGGATAATTGTGGATCGATTAACCAAATCAGCTCATTTCTACCAATGAAGGAAACCTTTAGCATGGAAAGGTTAGCCAAATTGTACGTAGACGAAGTAGTATCCTTACATGGAGTCCCACTCTCCATGGTATCGGATAGGAATAGTCGTTTCACTTCCCACTTCTGGACAAGTTTCCAAGAAGCCATGGGAACCCGACTAAATTTAAGCACTGCATACCATCCTCAGACAGACGGAGAAAGTGAAAGGACGATCCAAACCTTGGAAGACATGCTTAGAGCATGTGTAATATATTTTGGGGGAAACTGGGATGACCACCTACCCTTAATCGAATTCTCCTATAACAATAGTTACCATTCAAGCATTGAAGTTGCCCCATTCGAAGCACTGTATGGACGGAAGTGTAGAACTCCAGTTTGTTGGGCAGAAATAGGAGAAAGCCAATTATCAGGTCCTGAAATTATGCAAGAAACTACCGACAAGATCACTCAAATCAAGGAAAGACTAAAGACAGCTCAAGATCGCCAGAAAAGTTATGCAGACAATAGGCGTAAGCCGTTAGAATTTCAAGTCGGAGACAAGGTTCTCTTAAAAGTTTCTCCTTGGAAAGGAGTAGTTTGGTTTGGTAAGAAAGGAAAGCTAAGTCCAAGGTACGTAGGACCATTCCCAGTAATTCAGCGAATAGGGCCGGTCGCCTATCGCTTACAACTACCAGAGGAGCTAGCTGGAGTACATGACGTGTTTCATGTCTCCAATCTCAAGAAATGTCTATCTGACGAATCATTGGTAGTACCTCTCCAAGACATAGAGGTAAATGAAAAGTTAAAATTTGTAGAGAAACCACTTCAAATAGAAGACAGAAAGATCAAGTTTCTCAAACACAAAAGACTAGTATTAGTCAAAGTCAAATGGGATTCGAAAAGAGGACCCGAATATACTTGGGAGCTGGAATCTGAAATGAAACGAAAGTATCCTCACTTAATTCAGTAAATCTCGAGGACGAGATTTTAAATAAGGTGGGGAGGATGTAAGGATCTGCAAAAATGTCCCAAAACGATCCGTAAGTGAAAACCCAGACCCTGAAACCTTAACATGCATGAAAAACCAAGAAAACAAGGTTTTTGGTTCTCAGGCGGGCCGCGTAAAGGATAAGCAGACCCTTACGCGGGCCGCGTCAACTTAAGATTTGACCGGATAAGCATCCGGGCCACGCGCTGTCCACCTGGCACACCTACTCGTGACCCAGCAAACCTACACGTATACTAGACCCCCTCGCGGGCCGCGTAAGGTCTAAGTGAGGGTTTACGCGGGCAGCGTAAACCACAAAAATCAGCTATAAATAGATTCGACCATGGGCTTTCATCTGGTGTCAAAAATTTTAAACAAAATCGAAGTTCAACTGCTCAAAAGTCAAAAATCATATTTACAGTAGTGAGGTGTTGCTACAATACAGGGTATTAACTCGATCGCTGCTACGATTCAATGTCCGGTCGATTGAAACTATCCGATGGATGTTTAAGTGCTGCCCACATTAGGGCCATACTTTGTCATTCGTCGTGAATTCGATGGATGTTTAAGTATTACACTTTGTCATTCGTTGTGAGGGTTTTAATCTCGTGAGTTATCGTAAATGATGTATTATTTACTGACTTAGTTCGTGTGCATTGTTATTTAAAATAGGTTACAAGGCTAATCAGTAGGCTAAACTCTGCCCGTTTAAATCTGCAATGTGAGTCATTCTCTTTTTATCAATAATATTTTACAATACTCCATTTTTAAAAGTTATAATTATAGGGATTAAGTCGTGGTTATCTTGAATCACTGGCTAGTGGGGTATTGTGCACATTACTAAATTTCTCACGGTTAGGCTAATAAATCCTAACAGTGATAATCATCACTACTTGGGGAAAAAGACCCAATAGTGGTATGACCATCGTCACCAGGAGGTGACATGGCGCCAGATAAAAATAAGATAGAAGCCATTGTAATCGCTCTTATGCTGTAATTTATAACTATGTGTCGTTTTATCAAATTTGAATGACTCGCCAGTATTTCCCCGCTGATAAAATATTTTTAAAACATGTTTCAGGTGACTACTGTAAACCAAGGAAAAGTGCTACGGAGCACTAACAAAGCTTGAAGTAGTGGCTCAGTTAAATAAATAAACATGTTTTGTAAACCAGGGAATTTACTTGTAAAATTCCTCTATTGTAAATTATGGGGTATATCCCGAATTATGAAATAAAAATAATCGGGCATTTCAAGTTTTAAAAGATCCTGTGAAATCTTCCGTTGTCAACTCAATTAATAAATACCACGGGTTTCTGTCCCGCGGCTCCTGGACCGGGTAAAACCGGGACGAGGGCCGTGACAATTTTGTCGGTGGTTTCTTGCACAATTTTAGGACCTGATAATTGATTTTCTCCTACTTCTGCCCAACAGACTGGAGTCCTACACTTACGTCCGTATAGTGCTTCGAACAGGGCAGCTTCGATGCTTGAATGATAGCTATTGTTATAGGAGAACTCGATTAAGGATAAATGGTCGTCCCAATTTCCCCCAGAATCTATGACACATGCTCTAAGCATGTCTTCCAAGGTTTGGATCGTCCTTTCACTTTGTCCGTCATTTTGGGGATGGTAGGCTGTGCTTAAATTTAGTTGTGTCTTCGTGGCTTCTTGGAAACTTGTCCAGAAATGTGAAGTGAAGCGACTATCCCTATCCGATACAATGGAGAGTGGAACTCCATGTAAAGATACTACTTCATCTACATACAACTTTGCTAACCTTTCCATGCTAAAGGTTTCTTTCATGGGTAGAAAATGAGCTGATTTGGTTAATCGATCCACAATTACCCAAATCGCATCATTACCTTTTCTGGTCTTGGGTAACTTAGTAACAAAATCCATGGTTATTAGTTCCCATTTCCATACTGGCATTTCTAGTTGTTGCAGTAGACCTGAGGGTTTCTGGTGTTCTGCCTTAACTTGCGAGCAAGTTAGACACTTAGATACATATCTAGCTATGTCTTTCTTTATTCTTATCCACCAGAAGTTATTCCTTAAATCTTGGTACATCTTATTATTACTAGGATGCATGGTGTATCTAGATTTATGGGCCTCCTCTAAAATTTTATTTCTTAAGTCCCATTGCTTAGGTACCCAAATTATTTTCTTGTGGAATCTCCAAATTCCATCAATCCCTTGCTCTAATTCCTTTATTCTTCCCTTCATTCCTTCAGCATTATCCTTGATTGCTGTTTCTTGGACATTCTTCAGTTGTTCCATTAGATCTAATTGTAAACTTAATCTAAGAGCACAAACTCGGCGTTGTTTCTCATGATACTTATGACTTAAGGCATCTGCTACTACATTTGCCTTTCCTTCGTGATATTGAATATCACAGTCGTAATCACTTAAAATTTCCATCCATCTTCTTTGCCTCATGTTTAATTCTTGTAAACTTATTGCCATACAAATAGTGTCTCCAAATTTTAAGGGCAAAAATTATGGCTCCTAATTCTAAGTCATGAGTTGTATAATTTTCCTCGTGCTTTTTCAGTTGCCTTGAGGCATACGCAATTATCTTCTTGCGTTGCATTAACACACATCCTAATCCTAGCTTAGAAGCATCACAATAAACTTCAAAATTTTCTGTCCCTTCTGGTAAGGCAAGAATTGGGGCGTTTGTTAATCTTTGCTTTAAAATCCTAAAAGCCTCTTCTTGCTTAGATCCCCATTCAAACTTCACTACTTTACAGGTTAGCTTAGTTAATGGTACAACTATTTTGGAAAAATCCTTAATAAACCGTCTATAGTATCCGGCTAACCCCAGAAAACTTCTAACTTCCATAGCTGATTGCGGGACCTTCCATTTGGTGATTGCTTCTATTTTGGAGGGATCTACGTGAATGCCTTCGTGATTCACCATGTGTCCTAAAAATTGCACTTCTTGTAGCCAAAATTCACACTTCGAGAATTTGGCATAAAGCTTCTTTTTTCTTAACAAAGTTAAGAGTGCTCGTAGGTGCTCACAATGTTCGTCCTGACGTTTGGAATAAATGAGTATATCGTCGATAAAGACAATTACAAATTTATCCAAGTATGGTTTACAGATCCTATTCATCATGTCCATAAATGCTGCAGGAGCATTTGTTAGTCCAAAGGGCATGACTGTAAACTCGTAATGACCATACCTAGTTCTGAAAGCAGTTTTAGTTATGTCTTCTTCTTGTACTTTCAACTAATGGTATCCGGAGCGTAAATCTATCTTAGAAAAATAACTAGCTCCCTGAAGTTGATCGAAAAGATCATCAATCCTAGGTAATGGGTATCGATTCTTAATGGTAACCTTATTCAATTCCCTATAATCGATACACATTCGCATCGACCCATCTTTCTTTTTCACAAACAACACTGGAGCTCCCCAAGGGGAGGAACTAGGTTATATAAATCCTTTGCTTAGCAATTCATCTAACTGCTTTTTTTAATTCTATCATTTCGGTGGGTGCTAACCGATAGGGTGCCTTGGCTATTGGTGTAGTTCCAGGAATTAGATGAATTCTAAATTCTACAACTCCCTATCGGGTGGTAATCCAGGTAGTTCTTCTGGGAATACCTCCGGGTATTCTGATACTACTGGAATTTCCTTAAGTTCCTTACCTTTAGTGTTAATGATTACCGAAATCATATACACTAGTCCTTGTTTTCTTGAATAATTGGCCATTTTCATTACTAAATGAATTTTATTGGCTTACGTGGCTTATCTCCTGTAATCACCACTATTTCTCCTGTAGGAGTATGAATTTCTATGGAATTCTTATCACAGAGGATTCGAGCATGGTTGGCTACTAACCAATCCATTCCTAATTGAACATCGAATCTGGCTAAATTCATAGGTAACAGGTTTGCAGAAAATTTATGGCCTAAAAGTTCTATCTTTCTTTCTTGCAAAACCTTATCTATGTTAACATAATTCCCATCTGTTGTTTCTACAGTAAAAATTTGCCTAAGGTTAGTTAAGGGTAGATTAAGAGCTTGGCAGAATGAAGTATTTATAAAACTTTGGTTTGCACCAGAGTCAAATAATACTTTTGCATAAACGTCGTGAACCAGGAACGTACCAGCTATTACATCTGGGATTAGCTCTGCTTCTTGGGTAGTCAACTGGAAGGCTCTTGCATTTTTCTTGGTAGTTCCTTCTGCAGGTTTGGCTTTGTTATCAGCTGGTTTGATCAATTTAGGGCAGTCTGGTCTAAAATGTCCAGCTTCTATACAGTTGAAGCAGATTGTTGATTTCTTCCTCCTGCAATCTTCTTCTTGATGTCCTGGAATTTTGCAGAAATTGCAATACCCTTTGCATCTTCCAAAATGCTTTCTTTTATAGGTACTGCAAAATGGAGTAGTGGAAGATTGTCCGGTTCCCTTTTTCTTGAAGTTACTATTATTACCCACACGGAATCCTTGGGTAATCTTTTGGGCCACTTCCTTCTTTCTATTTTCTTCTCGCGTACGCACCAGTCCGTCTGTCAAAGTGTTGGCTAATTCCACTGCATCGTCAATTGTGCGAGGTCTCGCAACTTTAACGATATCACGGATTTCGCCAATCAAACTCCAAATATAGCGGGAAATAAGTACCGGTTCTGGAGAAGCCAGGGTTGGTACAACTCTAGCATACTCGAAGAATGTCGAAGTATATCCTCGACAGTCTACATCCACCATCCGTTGGTTCAGGAACTTATTTGTCATTTGTTCCTTTTCATATTCGCGACAGGATTTTCTTTCTACTAGACTCTTAAATTCTGCCCAATTCATGGCATACGCCACATCACTTCCCTTGGCTTGTAGTACCGTATTCCACCATTCGAGTGCCCCTTCTTTAAAAAGATGCGACGCGTACATGACCTTGTCTTCCACGGCACATTTACTTATTTTAATTACTGCTTCGGTTTTCTCTAACCAACGCAGTGCAGCAGTTGCCCCTTCATTGCCTGCAAATTCAACTGGTTTACAGGCAAGAAATTCCTTGTAAGTGCAACCAGGCGTTGCACCTTTCATTTTCTTAAGGAATGGGGCTTGCATCCCATCATTATCATTATTATTATTGTTGCCGCCTCCATTTACACTATTACTGAAATTGTCGTCGCGAGTACGTTTGCTGGGAATAATTGGTTGAGGTTCAACTGGATTTCGGGCAGCAGCAAGGATTGCTGGAATAGCATTTGCTATTCCCTGGGCAACGATATTTTCTATATCTTGCCTATTAAGAATTTGGTCTCCGTTGTTTTGTTCGGATTGACTATCTTCGTTAACTGGCTCATTGACGGCATGTTCCATCTGATAATTTTCAATATTTAAATGTATAAATTATTGGCACAAAATAAAATAAATAATAATTAGTCATAATAAAACAATCACACATAATCATGTCAACACGTATAGCCAAAATTGTCGACCTTGCGATGTTGATATTTTTATATATTAGTATGCATCATTACACACCCGTTATATTACAAAAGTTTTATTTTGAATTATTTTACATGATTATATTTTGATTAATATTTATTATTATTAAACACATAAGCACACAACCACATACGATCCCCGTCAGCTGGCACTTCAGAAGCGACGTTCCCTCTCGTCGTATATCCATGATATCCTCTCCCCCACTTCCCGGATTCTGTTTCCTGCGTCCACTAGTTCCTCGCCATAATGGCGAAGTTCAGCCAGGTTTTCAGTGCTCATAGGTGGGTTTGGTGCAGGCTCTAGGTCAAACTGGGGGAAAAAGGTATTAGGGTTATTCAAGAGGTTCTGAAATTGCCACTCACTTGTCCACCATTCCTCCAGCTCTCTGGGTAGAAGTTGGTGGTTGACTATGGGATCTGGGATAGCAGGTTCCTGTAACACCTTGAAAATTTATGTCCAATAATGTATCGACACGTGTCATGAGCTTTAAACGTGTAGAAAATTACATATGAAGGGCTAAAGTTGGCAACAAAGAAAGTATGTGAATATAAGGGTTCAAAGTGTCAACAATGGATAAATATACTTTACCATAACCCTACACGGTGTTTACACCCTTAAACAAATGAATCATGGATCATACGAAGCTAATTGTGAGAGAAAGTGAGAAATAACAAACTACAGGGGTTAAATGTGTCAACATGTTTAAAGTATACCTCTGAGTGACCTTTTAGCAAACCCGAAGCTTTGAAATGATTAATTATGCTCACTAGAATAAGTGATAAAAATTTCACAAGGTTTCGATAAAGTCTGAGAAAGTTATGACAATATTCGTATACGAGGGGTTAAAAGCGTCAACGTTGAAATTTATGACTTTTCGGGTGATCACAAAGTTAACCAAGGACTTAACAATGTTTGGTTATGTCTTGGAGCCCTTAAAAGTCAAGTTAAAAGGTTGAAAATGCAAGAAATGAAGTTAAAACCACGTATACAAGGACCAGGGACCAAAAATGCAATTGCTGAAACTTGTTTGTCCTGGACCTGAGCCTCACACGGGCCGCGTAAGACCAGGCAGGACCCTTACGCGGGCCGCCTGGGACTGCCAGCATCAGAAAGTGCGCACAGCTGCCAGTTCAGCCTATGTAACCGACTCCAAACGCTTGTTTTACATACCAAGGGCTGCCCTAATGATATTTCATGCATAGGGGCACATGTAAGCATCTCATAACACTTGTAGACTACCTTGGCATGATCCTAGGTGATCAAAATGAGTATATAAGAAGCTCCCTAGTTGCAACACTTCACACATTTCACTTGCAAGCTTCACAACTTCACTTCTGGAGAATATTGGAGCTCAAGCACAGGAGTCACTAGTCGTGCTTAGGACCCTTGTAAGTGTCCTTAACTTTCTTTAATTCAGTTTAGCTTAGTTAATTAGCTTAAAGTCAAACTGTCGTAATTAGAGTTTGACTTTGTGATTAATTATAATCTGTCCAGTCAAATTTCAAATTGAAAGTACCTACGAGTTGGTAATTATGTGGGCAATAAACCCTTAAAAGGGCACCCTCTGATTCCCACTCTAACTAGGTCAATTGTCGGGTCAAAGCTAACCTTAAAAAGTCAACAGAAAGCTTATTTTCAAATTAATGCATAATTAGCAATGTAGGAGCCATGCAACCTATTTTATCATTAATATAACTTGGTAATTAATGTAAGAACATGTCTAAACATGTTCAACCCGACAATTTTCAGTTTGGGCTTGGTTCGGAACCGAAAGTCGCATAAATTGACTTTTGCTTTGACTTTCAGTTCTGGCCCAATGTAGTATGTTTTAGAAATGCCTTAGAGCCTTATTAGGACCAGGTTTCATGTTAGTATAACCCTCTGTGATTATACAACTTGGTTCATTAGTTATCCGATTCATATGCATGTTTCCGTTAAATGCTTAAATGTTGACTATTATGCCCATATGACCTTAAAATGTGATTTTTTAAAATGTAAAAGAATAGAAACCTTAGTTACTGATTATTAGACTTGTCCCTAAAATTTGACATGAGTTTAGGGTCTAGATTAGGAGTTATGCTCATTAGCGTAATTAGAAAGCTTTTTATAAATTAAACGACGTAATTAGCATATAGCCTATCTAAACCCAATTTTAATTCCAAAGTTTTTTTACCTACTGATATAAAATAATATTTTGGGATTTTTGAAGATTTTTATTTAATTTTAGGCTGAGCATAACATAGAGTTCTAAGCTTGATTCGGTAATTGCCGGTTTTGCCCTTTTGGGCTATAAAATGAGTTTTACAAATCATTTTGATTCCAAACCTTTTGCTACTGATTTTACAGGATAAATAAAATATTTTAAGCCTTCTGGAATAATAAAAATATTAGATTTCTTTATAAAACCCGGTAATCGCTCAAAATCGCCTTTTTACGCGTTCTAAGCGCATAGTATGTATTAAAACCATTTTAGATATATAAGACTTACTACCTACTGATATATTAAGTAAATTTTTATATTCTAACAGTAAGTAGAAGTTTTTAAACTCAGGTTTCCAGTTTTGACCTTTTAGGCTTAAGTGAAATTACCAAAATGCCCATTCGGTGCATAGTTTAGTTATAAATGGTAAATTTCACATATATGTTATACCCTACTGATATAACCTATTAATTTAAGTATATTTACTTTTTATATCAGATCTGAAACTCAGAATCATATTAAATCTCTTTTATAACCTTTTGAATGACCAAAATACCCCTACGGGGCATAATTTGGGTTTAAATCCATTTCGGGCATAATAGAAGATATCTTACTGATGTCACAACATATTTAAGGCATATTAACTTAGGAAACCTGTATATGACTCATATGGTTACCCGTTACGCATCTTGCGCGTTCGATTCGGTTTATGTAACTAGTTTGCATAAATTGATCGAAACGGGTCAAACCTTATCATTTTTGTCTCAAAATCCAGAATGTGTTTAGTTTACCCATATTATACAAGTCTTCAAACTTTTCGGGTCTAAAACACATTCTATTCCGGTCTTCGCTTAATCGTGCGTTTGAACCGTATCTTCCTTTAAAACTAACCGGTCTAAGTTTAGGCTTAATTAAAGACCCGTTAGGAATCTAATAGGTTATTATAAACCTTTGTTCCAGACTAGGAGACCCGGTAAAAGCTATGTGCATTTGCTGTTTGTGATTATTATTTGCAAAGGTAAATACTTTTAACTTATTTTCCCTATACGGCTTGGGGTACGGTATATAAAATACCGCTTGGTCGGGCATTGAATTTTTAATTGTATGAAGGTTAAATTATTGAAATGTCCTGTTTAAATTGTTTTGTTTGCTTAAAGCCTTTGGGGGATTAATGACCATGTCCCTGATATCCTTGGCATCATTTTAAAAAATGGCCACGACCTAAAGCACGGGGTGTAGGCGTACACCCGACAATGCATATATAAATAATAAGGTATAACCGCCGGTTTCGGGAATAACCCGTCGCGGGACTATATCATGTGGTGTGTCTATTAATCTTTAACTCGGCGTCAAATCCGGGCTACTGAACGTATAACGAACATGTAATTCTTTTACAAGTTTATATATAAATAATTATCCCAAGTTATAAAAATATTTTGTTCCATGTGCATTCAAATCAATTTTCTTAAACGTTTTCAAAATGAGTAAGTTAATTGTATTTACCAGTGTAAACTGACGTATTTTCCCAAAAAGGTTAAGTGCAGGTACTACTCGAAATAGGCTGGCCTCTCCTTAGCATCAATAAGAGTCTCGCAAGCTTGGATGCATTTTAAGTCTGATGAACTATGCTTCCTTTTTTATTTAATCCGCTTGTGGATCTGTTTCAACTATTTTGTGATACTTAATATTACAATTTATTCGGTTGAAATAAATCTATCTTTTGCTTTCGTTGTGCATTTAAAATTGTGTTGTTTGACTATGATGATATCAACTACGTCACGATACTCCCCACCGGGCCCACCGGTAATACGTGGAAATATCGGGGTGTGACAGTTCTAGATTAACTGGAAGTTGTGATTCAATTGGGTAATTGAAAAGGTCTTCATTGGCAGGTCCAATGAGGTCACAATTTGCCAGTTTGCGATCAAGCTCCTCCCATGGTGGCATTTCCTGAGCTTGTCCTGAACTTTCCCCGATCTCTTTTCCTTTGCCCTTATCATTTGGGTTCTCCGTCTTTTTAATCCTCTGGGCAGCTGGCTTCTTCCTCCGGCTACGTCTCCAGCCTACGATCCTCCTTCTTTTCTTCGTCTTAGGTTTCTCCTGGGCTTGAGCCTGGAACTCCATAGGTTCTTCAGTATCGGCCAGATAATCGGAAAAGTATCTGGAAACTTCTACGTCAGCAGGATAGATAGTGAGATTCTGAAGAGCTTCAGACAACTCGTTCATGCTGTTTAGCAGATATAGAAAGGAAACACAAAATCCTAATTAGAAAGTTATATATTGCAAATTAAATTTCACAGAATCACAGAGTGGCAAATTGAGAAATTAAGTATTTCTAAATACTTAATTGGCTTAAATCAGTGGCTCTGATACCACCTTTTTCTGTCACGGCCCCCGTCCCAGTGTGACCCGGTCCAGGAGCCGCGGGACAGAAACCCGTGGTATTTATTATTTGAGTTGACAGCGGAAGTTTAACAGGATCTTTTAAAACTTAAAACTGCCCAATTATTTTATTTCATAAATTGGGACAAAACCCCGTAATTTACAATGAAGGGATTTCACAAGGAATTTCCCTGTTTTACAAAACATGTTTATTTATTTAACTGAGCCACCACTTCAAGCTTTATTAGTGCTCCGTAGCACTTTTCCTTGATTCACAGTAGGTCACCTGAAACATGATTTAAAAATATTTTATCAGCGGGGAAATACTGGCGAGTCATTCAGGTTAAACAAAACAACACATTAGTTATAAATTACAGCATAAGAGCGATTACAATGGCTACTATCTTATTTTTATCTGGCGCCGTGTCACACCCTGGTGACGATGGTCATACCATTATTGGGTCCTTTCACCCAAGTAGTGATTATTATCACTGTTAGGTTGATGAACCTAACCGTGAGAAATTAGTAATGTGCACGATACCCCAATTTCCAGTGATTCAAGATAACCAAGACTTAATCCCTGTAATTATAACTTTTGAAAATAAATGGAGTATTGTAAAACATTGTTGATAAAAAGAGAATGACTCACATTGCAAGTTTAGACGGGCAGAGTTTAGCCTACTGATTTAGCCGTGTAACCTAAATTAAACAGCAATGCATACGAAACTAGGTCAGTAACTTAATACAACATTTACGATAACTCACGAAATCAAAACCCTCATGACGAATGACAAAGTATAGCCCAAATACGGGCAGCACTTAAACATCCATCGGATCGGTTTCAATCGATCGGACATTATATCGTAGCAGTGATCGAGTTAATACCTTGTAGTCGTAGCAGCGTTTCACTACTTTGAAATTCGAATTTAGGCAGTATACTTCGTTTTTTATCAAAGTTTTCGAACACAGATGAAAGCCCCATGCACAGGCTACTTATAGCCACATTTTGAGTTTTACGCGGCCCGCGTAAAGCTTAACATAGGTTTTACGCGGCCCGCGAGAACCCCTAGTCTACGTGTAGGCTTTGTGTGTCACGAGTAGGGTTGCCAGGTGTGCGACACGTGGCTTGAACACTTATCCGGAACATTTTTAAGTTGACGCGGCCCGCGTAAACTTACCTTATGGTTTACGCGGCCCGCGTGAAAACCATATTTCATGTTTTCTTGGTTTTTTAAAAAAGTATTTAAAAAAGGTGGGCCAATGAAGAAAAAGAATCTTTTTAAGTTTTTAACTATCATGAAATTTCATAACATAAAGAGAGTCAAGTATACAACCAACAAAGCCAGCCATTTGAAGCAAGCAACAGGCAACAAGTGTTATCTCTTTCCCCATACCTTCAATGGCTACAATATCCATGGCTTCTTCTTTCCTCAACACTCTCTGTTCTTCCCCTTCAAACCGACGTCGTATTCTACCTTTACCACCACCTCCTCTTTCCCTCTCTCGTTCTCGTAAGTTCTTCTTACTTTCAGATTATCCGCTTGTTATTATTATTGTTTAACATTCCTTTGTTTTCATTGAATTGATCAGGTAGAAGGTTAACTATCAGAGCAACGGAGACAGATGCTAATGAAGGTAGTTAGTTAGTTAGGGCTTTAATTTCATGTTACTTAATTGCTGTTGGTTTCATTTAGTTAGGGTTTAATATTCAAATTTAGACTGTGTAATGAGTTGGAAATAGTGTATTTGTTAGGGTTAAACATATACATGCCTGTAGTTGCTATCAGTTTGAATCTAATTAGGGTTTAATATTCACATTTATAGTTTGATGCAGAGTCTGTGATGAGCTTGAATGAATAGGTAGAAATGTGTTGTTTCTTAGGGTTAATTTTTATTTATATATTTATATTTTGGTATTGAATGAGTTAGTTAAGGCTTTAATTTTACTTTACTTGATGCTGCAGTTAGGGTCAAACATGGTAGTAATTGCTGTTGGTTTTTGATCTAGTTAGGGTTTAATATCCAAATTTATAGCGTGATTCAGAGTGTGTAATGAACATGAATGAATTGGAAGAAGTGTGTATTGTTTCTTATGGTAAATTTTTTCTTTTTTTATGTTTTTTTTTTTCTTTTTTTGGTTTTGAGAGAGTTAGTTAAGGCTTTAATATTACTTTACTTAATGCTGTAGTTGGTTTGTTAGGGTTAAACATGGTAGTAATTGCGATCGGTTTGAATCTAGTTAAGGTTTAACATCCAAATTCAGAGTGTATGTGGAGCTTGAATGAATCGAAATGAGTGTATTCTTTCTTAGGATTAATCTTACTTTTATGTTTGATCTTTGGTTTTGAATTAGTTAGGGCTTTAATTTTACTTTACTTAATGCTGCAGTTAAGTTGTCCGGATCAAACATGGCTGTAATTGCTATCAGTTTGAATCTAGTTGGAGTTTAATATCCAAATTTATAGTTTGATTCAGAGTGTGCGATGAGCTTGAATGAATTGGAAGAAGTGTATTGTTTCTTGGGGTTAATTTTTACTTTTTTGGGTTTTGAATGAGTTTTGTTTTTATAGCAGTTAAAGCTAAGGCACCAGAGAAGGCGCCGGCGGCCAGTGGATCAGGGTTTAATCAACTTCTTGGCATCAAAGGGGCTAAGCAAGAGACTGTTAAGTTTTTTCCATTTCTTTTAGGAATTAGACATAAAAGAAGATATGTATTCTTAATAATTATTAGTTTTCGATTTTAAAGTATGTGTATAGTACCTAGATCTTTAACAGCATGAATAAATAAAGGGGAAATTGTGGGGATGATTGGTCAAGTCATCGTATACAAGGTTTTGACTATGTAATTTTCACTTATGGGTGAACTTGGGTTTTCACGGTTTAGCTGAGAGAGTGAATGTATGTATTTTGGGATCTTAACGGAAGTTCTTTTGTTCTTTTCTACAGGATATTTGGAAGATTCGTCTTCAACTTACGAAACCCGTTACCTGGCCTCCATTAATTTGGGGAGTAGTCTGTGGAGCCGCTGCTTCTGGTACACTTGAAAATTTAAGATCCTTTAATTTGCACTCTTTTTTAGATAATAAAATCTCCAAGGCAACTAACAAGTCACATTAGTATAACACACTTATCCTTATAATGCATTGTATTCTGTTATGTACTAGCTTGACGTATAAAGAATGCTCTCAAGAATTCAAAATTGATCTAAAACCCGTGTGCGCGTACAGATTCTGACACAAGTTTCTTTGCATTGCATTGCAGGTAACTTCCAGTGGACTGTGGAAGATGTTGCTAAATCAATTGTTTGCATGTTAATGTCCGGTCCCTTTCTAACAGGTTACACACAGGTAAATCTCTCCTGTTCATTAGATTACCATGTCCAACTTTTGCAAAACTCTATAACTATCAAATTACTTAACTTCATGTTGATAATTTTAAACTATAGACAATCAACGATTGGTACGATAGAGAGATTGATGCTATTAATGAACCTTACCGTCCAATTCCTTCTGGAGCGATATCTGAAAACGAGGTTAGTTTTGTAATTCTTTATTGTCAATTTGAGAGATTTCTTCATTATTTTAACGGACAAGTTGCGTATCTTCTTAAACGTCAGGTCATTACTCAAATTTGGGTGCTTCTTTTAGGAGGCATTGGATTGGCTGGTTTATTGGATGTGTGGGTACGTCATTGTCACCTCATTCGATCTTTTTTTTGTTTTTAGAGTAAGATGCCATTTTTGTCCCTAAGGTTTGGTCAGTTTTGCCACTTCCGTCCTAAGGTTTGTTTTTCCACATCTGGATCCAAAAGGTTTGAAATCTTGCCATTTTCACCCGGCTCGTTAACTCCATCTATTTTTCTCGGTTAAGTCAGGGGTATTTCCATTTTGTTTGGCATTTTACTCTTGTTTTTAAGTTTAGTGTCACTTACTGAGGACTGTTTTGTTTCAGGCAGGGCATAACTACCCTACAATATTCTATCTTGCTTTGGGTGGATCGTTGTTATCTTATATCTACTCAGCTCCACCTTTAAAGGTGAATTTTCTTTTCATTTTCCAACTTCAAGAGTGTTTGGATGTGTGTATTGGGAATAATTAATTTGTTTTAAAACATAAAGATCTGATTGTAATATTCTTCGTGTAGCTCAAACAAAATGGATGGATTGGCAACTTTGCACTAGGAGCAAGCTATATTAGTTTACCATGGTATTCTTTCACTTCCGGACTTCCGGTTTTGATCATGTTTATTAAGTAATCCATGTCTTCAATCTTCTTATTTCGCATTAGGAAAGTCATGTTCGACTGTTGTGAGTCAAATCTTGAAATTTCTAGTTTATATGCCTTTTAAGTTATCTTGAAATTCGTTATGATACAGGTGGGCTGGTCAAGCATTGTTTGGAACCCTTACGCCTGACATTGTAGTTCTCACATTATTGTACAGCATAGCCGGGGTATGTAAACTGCATTAGCATATTTGACTACCGTCATCGTTATAAAATAGTTGTCTTTAAAGTTTAAAACTCATTCTTTGCACTACTATTCTAAAAATACAATTTGATGTGTTACCTTCACAAATACTTTCTGTTACATTTTTACACAAAAAAATATTAGGCTTAGCTGGTCAGCCATTTTTTAGTGCATTTTTAGACATTTAATTATTTTTTTTAAAACTATGCTTGACAACAAATCAGTCATAATTAACCTTCTTGGTGGTTTCTTCCTTTTTGAAATTGAAGCTTGGTATTGCGATAGTAAATGACTTCAAAAGTGTGGAAGGAGACAGAAAGATGGGGCTTCAGGTACTCTTTTTTTGGCTTTATCGTATGTATATGTTTGACTTTTGATCTAAATCACAACTATTTTGACCTTGATATGCTATGAAACTTTGATCAGTCACTTCCGGTGGCTTTTGGTGAAGAGACAGCTAAATGGATATGTGTTGGTGCCATAGACATAACTCAACTCTCTGTAGCAGGTTTTGACTATTCTTTGAATTTCGTTGAGATTTGATCCTTTTTAATTCATTCATGAACACCAAATAACTACGTTTACTTTCAATGTGAAATCTCAAACGTTTGACTTGCTTAACACTGATAAAAAAATAGCACAGACATTTTATAATCAAGTTCTGAGGTTGATGTCATATACATTTTGGTTGCAGGTTACCTTTTAGGAGCTGGTAAACCATATTATGCCGCAGCACTCGTCGGTTTAATTGCTCCACAAGTCTTTTTTCAGGTAAATCCCTTTCCACCTTAATGTGCCTTGTGCCTTTGACTACCTAGTAATCTAGTATAGTACTAAAAAATGATAAACTGGTGTGCAATGCCATTTAGTAATTTGGATGGCAAATAAGTAATTTTAGCTTGTAATTTCCAAGGGAACAAGAACCCGTGGAAATTTTCACAGTTATCTATATCATAAGTTGTGAATAGCGAGTGTAGTGATCGCAATAGCGTGCTAAGTAGCGTATAGATCTAGGCTCGCTATTAGGGTTGTAGCGATAGATAGCGATAATAGCGACATTTTATTTTATTTTTTTGTTTTTTTAAATATAAATAGTGTTATTAAATATAGCTATAAAATGGCTGGATTTTAGGTTTTTGTTAAATATACATGTAAAATAGCATATATACCAGGGTATTTTGATATAATATACATATACAATTTTTAATTTTTTTTTTCTAGCGTATCACTATTCGCTATGTAGCATATAGGTACCTTATCGCTATTTGTCGCTATTCGCCATTAACAACTATGATCTATATTACATTCGGTCTTGAACTAGAATGAGGCTGTGACATGTTTTTTAAACCAATAAAGCTTGTAAAGATGGGTATTTTTTTTTCTCGGAACTAATTTTTTTTATTTGGCTACAGTTCAAGTACTTCCTCAAAGATCCAGTTAAATACGATGTCAAGTACCAGGTATATCCTCCAAGAATCATTATCATCCCATAAAAAAAATACCTACCCCTTGGTTTTGAAAAGCATATTCGATGTGTTTTAATCCCAAAAGCTGATGCGCGATATCACGTATGCGATTTGTACATTATTAAAGAAATACTAAAAATCATATATAGATCATATTTTTATTTGTTAAACACTAATGTATACGATATTGTCATCATCTATGGTCGGAAGTGTTCAATCGATGGTCAGATTTGTTCAATTTTTTTTACCATTTGAACCTTGAAGGTCATGTGATGATTTAGATGATAATTTGCATGAAATTGCAGATTTAAGCTGACTAACGCTTTCATTTCAGGCTAGTGCACAACCATTTCTGATTCTTGGTCTTCTGGTGACTGCCTTAGCTACTAGTCACTGATATACAGTTTGAAAGTTGTAACAAAATGACTAGAAAAGGTGGCCAATCCCACCTACAAAAGGCGGAAGTTCCACGCAAGGTTGGCAGTTTTGTTCCGCTAGTTTTTCTATTATTGTTGTTGAAATCTCTCTGTTTCTATGCGTCCAAGTCATTTGTGCGCTTGGTGCGAGATAAGATGATAATTGTTGTAAATATAGGACTATTTGACAATAAACTTATGTTTGCTACTTATTTTGATATGAAATTTTTTAGACTAATACATGTTTATTTGATAAGTTAAAAGACTTAGACAAATTGTAAGTGTTGATGTTGGTTTGTTATGTACTTGAAGGGGTATGGTCTCAAATAGCCCACTCAATTGCGCGCGCATACGACCATACTCACAATAGAGACAAGTAGCATGTTCCCAAATGTTAGAATTATCTTGCATGGGAACTTCCACACGCATCTACTCCTACGTGGCTAGAGAAATATTGTAAGGGGCAACAAGTACAAAGGACAAACACGTGGCATCAACTAGACGTCGCCAGACCCTGCTACATAATCTCCATAGGATAGCTGAGGCCAGGCCGACAAAAGTTACACCTGGGCAGTGCCAAGCGACTAGTGGCATGACGCCACGTCGACCCAACCTGCAGACAATTCCTGTCTTGTCGAAGGGGACCAAAGGGATATTCGCCAACCAGGACAGTTGTACCAAGGTCCATCAGCCCATCATTCTCCTCTCCCATCTTCGATTATAAATAGAGACATTCACCTCCAAGTTTAAGGATCGACCCTATCACTCTCTTACTCTTAACACACATTCGTTTACTTTTCTTAAACGATGCTTACTCTTATGCTGGAGGGTGGTTGCAAGGAGCCCCCCCCCCCCCCCCCTCCACCTCTCCTCCTTGTAACGAGTTTCACGATGTTTTGTTTGCAGATCACCCTTAGATATCATCGAGGAATGATTAAGGATTAACCTTTCTTGACGAAACCACTCCTATAAGGATAAACCTGACGGTTTAGACTTGGTGTTTTTTCGGTACTTTGTGTTGTTTGTTTCTTGCGAAAATAGGAATTGAAATCAGGAAAAAGATTTCGAAGCATAAGATAACGTTATATTCATTGCAATGCAAGACTTCGGCTGAATGTATCTTCACGCCAATTCAACATGTTAAAGATGTTATCATCCACCACTTTAAGGGTTGATAATGGCTACATCCTTAACGTTTGATCAATTTTCTGTTTTAACCCTTTACTTCTATCGTAATATTTATCCTAAACTTTTGTAGACCTGTCAAAACATCCCCATTAATGTTTTTGGTTGTTCGTGAGGGATGTAGCACCAATGTGGAGGAGAGAGTGGATGGCATACGTTCCCAAGGACGTCTCGGAAACTCAAAACCTAATATTTTTCAAATTCAAGAACCTAACCAGTTGTTCCATTAATTCAGCTATGTAGATAAATTTAGTGTAACACCTCGAAAATTCATGTCCGATAATGTAATGACACGTGTTATAAGCTTTGAACGTGTGAAAGAATACTTTAGAGGGACTAAAGTTGACAAACAGAGAAAGTATGTGAATATAAGGGTTCAAAGTGTCAACAATGGATAAATATACTTTACAATAACCCTACACGATGTTTATACCCTTAAATGAATAAATCATGGATCATACGAAGCTAAGAGTGGAAGAAAGTGAGAGATTACAAACTACAGGGGCTAAATGTGTCAACATGTTTAAAGTACACCTCTGAGTGACCTTTTGGCAAACCCGAAGCTTTGTAACGATAAATTATACTCACTAGAATATGTGGTAAAAATTTCACCAAGTTTCGTTATCGTATGAGAAAGTTATGACAATATTCGTATACGAGGGGTTAAAAGCGTCAACGTCGAAATTTATGACTTTTCGGGTGATCACAAAGTTAACCAAGGACTTTCCAATGTTTAAACATGTCATGGAGCCCTTAAAAGTAAGGTTAGAGGGCCAAAAGTGCAAGAAAAATACTTAAAACCACGTTTGGAAGGACCAGGGACCTAAAGTGCAAATAATGAAAACTTGTTTGGCTGGTTCTAGGGGTCATACCAGGCGAGTAAACCCCCTGGGGTTTCTTACGCGGGGCGCCTAAACATGCCAGCGACAGAATTCTTGGACAGGTGCCTGTTAAGGCTGTGTAACCGACTTATGAGCCTCTAAAATGATACCAGTGGCTGGGCAAATGGATTTTCATGCACTAGGGACAAATGTGATGATCTGAATCCATGCATAGAGTTGTTTGGCATCATCTTGTTGCATCAATTTTGCTATATAAGCTTCCCTCATGTTGCAACACTTTGTTAATTCATTTGCAAAGTTCACAAGACTCATTTATGGAGCTCCTCTGATCAGCAACAAGCTTTCTTAAGATCCCTAGTCGTGCTTAGGACTCTTGTAAGTGTCCTTAACCCTTCCTAATTCAGTTTAGCTTAGTTAATTAGCTTAAAGTCAAACCGTCGTAATTAAGGTTTGACTTCGAGATTAATCAATAATTGTTCAGTCAAATCTCGAATTGAAAGTACCTATAGGTTGGTAATTATGTGGGTAATAAACCCTTAAAAGGGTAACCTCTGATTCCCACTTTAACTAGGTCAATTGTCGGGTCAAAACTAATCTTAAAAAGTCAACAGAAAGCTTATTTTCAAATTAATGCATAATTAGCAATGTAGGAGACATGCAACCTGTTTTATCACTAATATAACTTGGTAATTAATGTAAGGACATGTCTAAACATGTTCAACCCGACAATTTTCAGTTTAGACTCGGATCGGAACCGAAAGTCGCATAATTTGACTTTTGCTTTGACTTTCAGTTCTGACCCGTTTAAGCATGTTTTAGAATTGCCTTAGAGCTTTATTTGGACCAGGTTTCATGTTAGTATAACCCTCTGTGATTATACAGCTTGGTTCATTAGTTATCCGGTTCATATGCATGTTTCCGTTAAACGCTTAAATGTTGACTATTATGCCAATATGACCTTAAAACGTGATTTTTGAAAATGTAAAGGAATAGAAACCTTAGTTACTGATTTATAAACTTGTCCCTAAAATTTGACATCAGTTTGAGGTCTAGATTATGAGTTATGCTCATTAGCGTAATTAGAAAGCTTTTTATTAAATAAACGGCGTAATTAGCATATAGCCTATCTAAACCCGATTTTTTGATACCAAACTTTTTACCCACTGATGTAATATAATATTTTGGGATTTTTGAAGATTTTTATTTAATTTTAGGCTGAGCATAACATAGAGTTCTTTGCATGATTCGGTAATTGCCGGTTTTGCCCTTTTGGGCTATAAAATGAGTTTTACAAATTATTTTAATACCAAACCTTTTTCTACTGATCTAATATGATAAATAAAACATTTTGAGCCTTCTGGAATAATAAAAATATCAGGTTTCCTTTAAAAACCCGGAAATAACTCAAAATCGCATTTTTAAGCATTTTTAACGCATAGTATGTATTAAAACTATTTTAAACATATAAGGTTTGATGCCTACTAATATTTTCAGTAAATTTTTATATATTAACAGTAAGCAAAAGTTTTAAACTCAGATTTCCAGTTTTGACCTTTTAAGCCTATGTGAAATTACCAAAATACCCTTAAGGTGCATAGTTTGGTTTTAAATGATAAATTTTACATATATGTAATACCCTACTGTTATAACTTATTAAATTATGTATTTTTACTGATTATATCAGACCTGTAACTCAGGTTATTATTTAAACTCTTTTATAACCCTTAAAATGACCAAAATGCCCCTACGAGGCATAGTTTGAGTTTAAATCCATTTCGGGCATAATAGAAGATATCCTACTGATGTCACAACATATTTAAGGCATATTAACTTAGGAAACCTGTATATGACTCATATGGTTACCCGTTATGCATTTTTCGCGTTCGGTTTGGTTTATGTAACTAGTTTGCATAAATTAACCGAAACGGGTCAAACCTTATCATTTTTGTTTCAAAATCCAGAATGTGTTTAGTTTGCCCATATTATACAAGTCTTCAAACTTGTCGGGTCTAAATCACATTCCATTCCGGTCTTCGCTTAATCGTGCGTTTGAACCGTATCTTCCTTTAAAACTAACCGGTCTAAGTTTAGGCTTAATTAAAGACCCGTTAGGAGATCTAATAGGTTATTAAAAACCTTTGTTCCAGAATAGGAGACCCGGTAAAAGCTACACGCACTTGCTATTTGTGATTAATACTTGCAAAGGTAAATACTTTTAACTTATTTTCCCTATACGGGCTTGGGGTACGGTATATAAAATACCGCTTGGTCGGGTATTGAATCTTTAATCGTATGAAGGTTAAATTATTGAAATATCCCGTTTAAATTGTTTTGTTTGCTTAAAGCCTTTGGGGGTTAATGACCATGTCCCGGATATCCTTGGCATCATTTTACGAAATGGTCACGACCTAAGCACGCGGGTGTAGGCGTACACCCGTTAGTGCATATATACATAATAATGTTTAACCGCCGATTTCGGGAATAACCCGCCGCGGGACTATATCATGTGGTGTGTCTATTAAGCTCTAACCCGGTGTCAACCCGGGCTACTGAACGCATAAGAAACATGTAATTCTTTTACAAGTTTATATATAAATAATTATCCCAAGTTATAAAAATGTTTTGTGCCCCAACCTGTCACACCCCGATAATTCCACGTATTACCGGTGGGGAGTATCGTGACGTAGTTGATATCATCATAGTCAAACAACACAATTTTAAATGCACAGCGGAAGTAAAAGATAGATTTATTTCAACCGAATAAATTGTAATATTAAGTATCACAAAATAGTTGAAACAGATCCACATGCTGATCAATTAAAAAGGAAACATAGTTCATCAGACTTAAATGCATCCAAGCTTGCGAGACTCTTAATGATGCTAAGGAGAGGCCAGCCTATTACGCTTAGTACCTGCACTTAAAATTTTTGGAAAAATACGTCAGTTTACACTGGTAAATACAATTAACTGACTCATTTTGAAAAGGGTTTATAAAAATGTTTTGTGCCTTGTGCATTCAAATCAATTTTCTAAAACCTTTTCAAAATGAGTCAGTTAATTGTATTTACCAGTGTAAACTGACGTATTTTCCCAAAAAAGTTAAGTGCAGGTACTAAGCGTAATAGGCTGGCCTCTCATTAGCATCATTAAGAGTCTCACAAGCTTGGATGCATTTAAGTCTGATGAACTATGTTTCCTTTTTAATTGATCCACCTGTGGATCTGTTTCAACTATTTTGTGATATTTAATATTACAATTTATTCGGTTGAAATAAATCTATCTTTTGCTTCCGCTGTGCATTTAAAATTGTGTTGTTTGACTATGATGATATCAACTACGTCACGATACTTCCCACCGGGCCCACCGGTAATACGTGGAATTATCGGGGTGTGACATTTAGTGTATAGTTTTATAATTATATTTGGGAAACTTTTTTACTTGGTTTCGTATATGTAATTTTTGTAAAATCATGTCAATTTAACTTTTAAGAAGTAGGAAAATCATATTTTTACGTGCATTTTTAAAAACATAGGCAAATAGTATTACCATAGAATCATGAAGTAACTCGAAACTTTGAACTTTAATAAAATCGTTATACTATTAATAATAAGGATGATTAATAATAATTATGACAATACAAAAATATTGAGATTAAATAAAATAATAAATAACTAAAATAAGAGATTACGTTATGAAGGGTGTGGTCCTGAACGTTGCGCATGGCAATGCGCACATTGGATCATACCAATGCCACAACTTAAAAACTCAGATGGCATGAGGTTTACTCTACATGAAGAAGTCCGCACATGCACATGACGACTGCTCACACAAGAGACAGGTAGTACACATGGCAACAACATGCAGCTAATCAGCTCTTAACAGCCTTGGGAATTGTGCCTCCCACGATGAAGGAATCGTGCAGGGGACAACAAGTACCAAAGGACGATTACATGGCCCAACCAGCCGTCGCCAGGTGTCGCTACACAAACGGTTGATGAAAGACCTGACATAAGGTACATTCAGACAATAGCATAGGCCAACTACATTGTGCCACGTCACCGACATCTCCGCGGGCACTAACATTCCTGCTAGAGGGGACCGGATGGATATTCTTTGACAGCGACAGCTGTACCAAGGCCCATCAGCTCACAATTCTCCTCCTCCACACTCTTTGGCTATAAATAGAAGAGTCATCCAAAAGGTTTAGGTATCGACTCTCTCATCCTCTTACTATTAACACACACTTACTTAGTGTTCTTAAAAGATACTTAGTCTCACGCTAGAGGGTGGTTACACGGAAAACCCCACAACTCTCCTTGTAACAAGTCTCACAATGTATTGTTTTGCAGATCATACTCTAGCCTGTGATTGAGGAAAGAAAAATGATTAACCTTCTTGACGAGACCACCTACTCAAGGATAAACCCTACGGGTTAGGCTTGTTTCTTCATTGGCGTCCACCGAATTTTGTAATACTTTCATCCTTTTCTTTCCTTTACGGTTTAATCACATGGATGATCAAGGTAGTTAGTTTCCAAACTTTGGTTCAAACTCTCAGCATGCGTCGGGGGCAGAAAATGCGCACATCCAAACCCCCCATCTTGATGGGTACACTGAAGGAAACTTCACCGAGGGTGGGATCACACACGCTCATGGTAGTGTTGCGCGAACCAATCAGCACACTACCCCAACATCGCAAAATGCAGGTCCCTCCACTCAACTGGCTTCGTTGCTTCTAGAGGGGGAAACTCTTGCCTCTTGGTACATGAAGTCCCAGGCTGCAATGGATGCGATTGACGCACAGCTGTGCGCACAAGCGCATACTACCACGCAGCAAACCCCGTTTGTGCAACCAATTAAAAGAATCCTGGACTACAACTCTCTGCCATGCGGTCGTGCACGAGCAGGCTGAAACCAACATCATCATGATGTATCTTACTACGATGTTAACACTATGTGTGATACATGGACCGACATAGGTAGACATGATGACACGCAATATGAGCACCTGCGTAAGAGAATTCCCTTTCAAGACTGCCTAGGTCCCTGCCGTACCATCCACAACGATTGGGATAAGTATACAGGGGAGTCTGATCCTACATACCGGGAGGAAGACAACTCAAGTGTATTCAACCAAATACAAGCGAACCATCGATCGTACAAACTACACCCACGCGCGGTGTACAATTCAGTTGCAGAACACGACTATACCCTCTGGTCTACAGGTCGGCTGCATGTAACGTTCCGTATTTTTCATTTCTTTTTCCATTTTATTCTAATTCGAGACTTGATCATAATGGAATCATATTTTGTATTGTTTTTGCCCATTCATATTTGCATAATACGTAAACAATCACAAATACATATTTTTATCCAAAACCAAGCCATACATCGAGTTTATATTTTCTTTGGAATGTAATCATACGTGTTTTATTATTATACATACTTGCATACATCTTAAAACCCTGTTTATAGCATAATAACCAACAAAACAACTTAAAGGGCTAAAAATGAATTTTTTTTTTGAAGGTCCATGCGGACCGTATGGACCCCCTTGCAGTCCTTATGGAGCGTCGCTACAGCAGAAAACACGAAATTGTTTGATTTTTGATATTTCCCTCCTCCTAACTCCCAACCACATTCATTAAACACTCAACCACTTACCCCCCAATATAAATACAACACTTCCCCACATCCTAAATACTTTCCACACTCCAATCACTCTCTCAAACACTCTTTTAAAGAAATCCAACTTTGGGCAGAAAGTTCTAAGTCCAAAACAGTGAGTTTTGGCCAGTTTCTTACACCCTTTTTCTTGTTTTTCTTCTTCCCTACAGTTGGATAACATGTAGGAGTATTCTACATGTTTACCAAGGTAAACAAAGATGGTAAACCACCATTTTTGAGGTCCAGGTTAGGATTTTTGTTAAACTTTATGTTCTTGTTTTCCTTTACTTGTTTTGGGAACATCTTCAAGTCACCAACAAACTTCCATCTTCGAGTGAAAAGGTGATTTATTTGTAAAAATGATCCTCGGTGTTCGAAACTTTGCTGTCCAAAAGAAGAACTCTAAATACATAATAATTTTTGTTTTTGGGAACGACAACTTTCTTGTGTTTGGCCACCACACTCCCCAAATTGGAGAGCCCCGTTGCCTCACTCCGGCCAGAGCTGGCTTCAGAGTTTGGCTTGAGCGTATGAGACGAAAACCCGGGTTACATGATGAGACGAAAACCCGGATAGGCTCAGGATGATACCTGACACCTCTGTAAGAAGGCTAGGCTCTATCTATTATTGTCTAATTTATCAAAGTAACACACGTGAGGATTGAACTTGGGTCTCCATCAGAGAACCTAAGCTTCCCGACCATTGCTGGCTTTGAAGGTGTGCGGGGAGGACATCCGCACAAGGCCCGTGATTTCGAGGGGCACGCGATTTAAAAAATATCCGATATGTATATGTTATTTTTTTAATAGTAAACACATATCAATTTCAATATAGGCCAATTTAAAAATAATTTTTTTATGATTTAGAATTTAGCCCACTTGACATTAGATTTGAGCCTAATATTAATTTGATTATTATTTTTTATTTTTTGATGGTTTAAAATTTAGTCCATTTGACATTAGGTTTATTAATCCCAATACTAATTTGATTATTATTTTATAAATAATAATAAAACATTACAATAGTGTCTGATATATAGTTTTCGTATAAATTATTTTATGTATATACGTTTTCGACCCCCCAGTTTTATAATATTACTAGGTATATACGTTTTCAAACCCCCGGTTTTATAATATTATTAAGTATATACATTTTCGACCCCCGGTCGGAAATTTCAAGCTTCGCCACTGTACGGAAGGGCATATTTTTTCAAGCTAGAACATGATACGTGATGTAACAACTCTCATCAAAAAGTCATAATTATTAAATTAATTTGACCAATAGGAAACCCTAATTGAGACACCCAAGTAATTCTGCGCAAACCCTAAAATTTTCAGAATCATCAGAATCAGGATCAGGGCCCCTAAAACTCAGGGGGGCATTTCCTACTTGACGATTATCCTCTTAATTCGTTATCAGAATAAAAAATTCAAGAATCGTCGACTCAGCAGGCCTAGTCCCACGCGTGGCAACACTATAAGGAGGAGGTGTCCCTTACGGACCGTAAGGGATATTTGTTACGGTCCGTAAGGGGTGGCAAAATTCGGCTATAAATAGCAGACCTTGGCACTTGAAATTCTGCGTATGTTCGACGAAGAAATTCGTTCTATGCTCCGAGATATCTTCTGTTTATCACAATTAACACACACGATTCACTAATCGACGCCGCAATCAGGGTAATAACTCGATCGCTATTACGATTCAACGTCCGATCGATTATAACTATCCAACGATTGTTTAAGTGCCGCTCAAATTGAGTTTATACTTTGTTATTCATCGTGATTTCGACTTGAATGTTTGAGTGCTGTTCGAACTCGGACTATACTTTGTCATTCGTTGTGAATCTGCTGAATTGTTAAGTATTGCACTTGTAAATCGTTGTGAGGGTTTAATCTCGTGAATTGTCGTAACGGCTGTATTAGTTACTAACCTGTTGGTGTGTGCATTATTATTTAAATTAGGTTAATCAAGGCTAATCAGTAGGCTTATACTCTGCTCGTTAAATCTACAATGTGAGTCATTCTCTTTTTATCAACTATTTTACAATACCTCAAATTATTTTCAAGGTTATAATTACAGGGACTAAGTCGTGGATATCTTGAATTACTGGTTAGTGGGGTATTGTGCACATTACTAATTTCTCCCAGTTAGGTTCATTGACCTACTCGGGATAATCACTGTTAGGTTCATTGACCTACAGGGATAATCATCACTATTTAGGTTCATTGATCTAATAGTGGTATGACCATCGTCACCATTGTGACATAGAGCCAGATAAAGATAAGATAGAAGCCATTGTAATCGCTCTTATGCTGTAATTAATAACTATGCAACATTTTGCAAAATAGAATGATTCACTCAGTATTTCCCGCTGACAAAACCTTTTTCAAACATGTTTCAGGTGATCTGTTATGATCTAGGAAAAGTGCCATAAAGCACTACAAGCTCAAGGAAGTGGCTCAATGTAAATAAATAAAGAAACATGTTTTAAGAAATAAAGATTTCCCAGTGAAATCACTTTATTGTATATTATGGGATTTATCCCTATATTATATATAAATTAGCAGTTTTAATATTAATCGATCCTGTTTAAAAAGACTTCCGCTATCACCTAATTAGATACCACAGGATTTCCTGCCTCGCGGCTCTGGACCGGGTCAAACCGGGGCCGAGGGCCGTGACAGGAAAAGGTGGTATCAGAGCCACTGATTTAAGCTTACTATTGATTTTAGCCTATTAAAGTAATTGATAGACACTTAGGAAATTTAATTGCCATTCTGTGAAAACATGTTTATTATCTAACTAATTGTGTACAGTATGGGTAGATTTCTATATGCTAGCCACCGTAGCAATAAATACAAATCTTTAAAATAATTTGACTCAAAGTTGCAATCAAATTACCTACAGTCTAGAAATCTTACCCAGTAAATAAATAAGTAAACCTTAGTGTGTTTTAATTTTCTGTTATTTTAGTTACCCAGCATGAAATAATATTTAAAAGTTTTTCTATAAAATTTTGTTATGATTTCTAATTTAGTAATTGTGTGTATTTTTCTAAACAGCATGAGTAACTTGTCTGATGCCCTTCAGAATTTAAATCTCTATCCAGTAAGAATAGAGGTTTCCAGAGATTTCAATAGGTATATACCAGACATAGGAGAACCTATAGAATTCAACGCTTTACCTCTTGAGAAACCCAAGCCTAAGAAAATGGAAATTGGGGAAAGCTCTAGGCAAATTGAGGGGTTACCATCTCAAGAAGAACTAGATATTATAATGGCAAATGATGATACTATTGAGCCTATTAATGAAAATGATTTTATTCATTCTCTTGAAACACAACTACCAATAAACTTAGAACCAGCTATTCCAAACCCTTCAATCCACTGGCAAATAGACGAATGGTTGAATAATGAAATACTATTACAAAACCATCCCTATAAGCTTTTTCCTAAATTCAAACCAGAACCTTTACCAAATCCAACCATGAGTAACGAGAATATGACTGAACTCCGCCACTTTGGCGAAGAATTAATAGATACTGGGAATATGATCCAAGAGATTTTGGGACAGATCTCCTGGAAATACGATGAGAAGGAACGCCGTTATTAGAATATCATCTGATAAAGGATAGGGGATTTATGAAACTATGGTTATGTAATAGTAATAGTAAAATAAGTATGTGTAAAATAAATAATAAAACGGGTGTATATAGAAGCATGATATAAGGAAATTTTAGAAAGTTACAATTTTATATTCGTTTACGTAAGTATGTGCAATTAATTGTGACATTGGATTATTTCTTTTATACTAATTATTTATCTATAAATTAGTTATTAGATGGAAAACGCTAATAATGAACCAGCTAATGAGGTTAATCAATCTGAGCAACAATCGGGGAATCAATTTATGACTAGGCAGGATATAGAAAACATCGTTGCTCAAGGGATAGCCAACGCTATTCCAGAAATAGTTGCCCAAGGGATAGCCAATGCTATTCCAGCAATCGTTGCTGCTGTTAAAAATCCAATCGAACCGCAACAAATCTTTCCTAGCAAACGCATTTCTGAAAATAACTTCAGTAATAGCGTAAATGGAGGCGGTAATCATGTTAATCATGATAATGAACCACGGCAAGCTCCGCCCCCTAAGAAAAGGAAAACTGCAACACCTGGTTGCACTTACAAAGAATTTCTTGCTTGTAAACCCACTGAGTTTGCAGGCAATGAAGGAGCGACTGCGGCACTGCGTTGGTTAGAGAAAACCGAGGCAGTAATTGCCATAAGTAAATGTGCTCAGGATGATCAGGTCATGTACGCATCAAATCTTTTTAAAGAAGTGGCGCTAGAATGGTGGAATACGGTGTTACAAGCAAAAGGAAGAAGGATGGCATATGCTATGAACTGGGAAGAATTTAAGAGCTTTGTAGAAAGAAAATTCTGTCCCGAGTATGAAAAGGAACAAATGACAAATAAGTTTCTAACCCACCGGATGGTGGATGTAGATTGTCGAGGGTATCTTACGACATTCTTCGAATATGCTAGGATGGTACCAACACTGGCTTCGCCAGAGCCGGTACTTATTTCTCGTTATATTTGGGGATTAATTTCCGAAATCCGTAATATCGTCAAAGCTGCGAAACCTCGCACGATTGATGATGCGGTGGAATTAGCCAATACTCTGACTGACGAACTAGTACGGACAAGAGAAGAAAATAGAAGGAAGGAAGTAGCCCAAAAGATTACCCAAGAATTCCGTTCGGGTAACCATAACAAATTCAAGAAAGGAGAGAATGGACAATCTTCTACTAACCCATTTTGCAATTTTTGCAAAAGAAAGCATTTTGGAAAATGCAAAGGATATTGCAATTTTTGCAAAATTCCGGGGCATCAAGAAGAAGACTGCAGGAGGAAGAAATTTTCAGTCTGCTACAACTGTGGAGAAGCTGGACATCTTAGGCCAGATTGTCCAAAACTGAACAAACCATCTGACAATAAAGCTAAACCTGCAAAAGGAGCAAAAAGGAATGTAAGAGCCTTCCAACTGACTGCTAAGGAAGCAGAGCTCATTCCAGATGTAATAGCCGGTATGTTCTTAGTTCATAACAAAAGTATTATTTGACTCTGGTGCAAACCAAAGTTTTATAAATACTTTACTTTGCCAAACTTTTAACTTACCTTTAACCAGCATTAGGCAAATTTCTACAGTAGAAACGGCAAATGAGAATCTAGTTAAAATAAATAAGGTTTTGCAAAACATAGAAATAGAACTTTTAAGTCATAAATTTTATGCAACCATATTGGTTGAATTCGATGTTATGTTAGGAATGAATTGATTAGTAAACAACTATGCTCGAATTATCTATGATAAGAATTCCATAGAAATTTGTGCAACCACTAGAGAAGTAATAATGATTACAGGAGATAAGCTATGTAAAACCCTAAAGTTCATATCAGTAATGAAAGTTGCTAATTATGAACGAAAGCAAGGAATAGTATACAAGATTTCAGTAATCATCAATACTAAAGATAAAGAATTTAAGGAAATTTCTGTAGTTTCAGAATACCCAGATGTATTCCCAGAAGATTTACATGGATTACCAACAGATAGGAAGATAAAATTTAGAATTCATCTAATTCCAGGAATTTTACCGATAAGCCAAGGAACCTTATCGATTAGCACCTACAAAAATATAAAAAAAAAACTGAAAAAGCAATTAGATTAATTATTAAGTAAAGGTTTCATACAACCTAGCTCATCCCCTTGGGGAGCGCCAGTGTTGTTTGTAAAGAAAAAGGATGGTTCAATGAGAATGTGTATCGATTATAGGGAATTGAATAAGGTTACAATTAAGAATCGATACCCATTACCTAGGATTGATGATCTATTTGATCAACTTCAGGGGGCTAGATATTTTTCTAAGATAGATTTACGCTCCGGATATCATCAATTGAAGGTACAAGAAGAAGACATACCTAAAACTGCTTTCAGAACTAGGTATGGCCATTATGAGTTTACAGTCATGCCCTTTGGACTAACAAATGCCCCAGCAGCATTTATGGACATGATGAATAGGATCTGTAAACCATATTTGGATAAATTTGTAATTGTTTTTATAGACGATATACTTATTTATTCCAAAAGTCAGGAAGAACATTGTGAACACTTGCATGCACTCTTAACCTTGTTAAGAAAAGAAAAGCTTTATGCCAAATTCTCAAAGTGTGAATTAGTGCAATTCCTAGGACATATGGTGAATCACGAAGGCATTCACGTAGACCCTGCTAAAATAGAAGCAATTACTAAATGGAAGGTCCCACAAACAGCTATGGAAATTAGAAGTTTTATAGGTTTAGCTGGGTATTATAGACGGTTTATTAAGGATTTTTCCAAGATAGTCGTACCATTAACTAAGTTAACCTGTAAAGCCACTAAGTTTGAATGGGGACATAAGCAAGAAGAAGCTTTTAAGATTTTAAAACACCGATTGACGAATGCTCCAATTTTAGCATTACCCGAAGGAACAAAAGATTTTGAAGTATATTGTGATGCTTCAAAATTAGGATTCGGATGTGTATTGATGCAACGCAAAAAGGTAATTGCGTATGCCTCCCGACAGTTGAGAAAGCACGAGGAGAATTATACGACTAATGACTTAGAATTAGGAGCCGTAATTTTTGTCTTGAAAATTTGGAGACATTATCTGTATGGAAGTAAGTTTACTGTTTATACAGATCATAAAAGTTTAAAGTATATATTTGGGCAGAAAGAGTTAAATATGAGGCAAAGAAGATGGATGGAAGTTTTAAGCGATTACGACTGTGATATCCAATATCACGAAGGAAAGGCAAACGTAGTTGCAGATGCCTTAAGTCGTAAGTATCATGAAAAACAACGACGAGTTCGTGCTCTCAGATTAAATCTACAAATAGATTTAATGGAACAATTGAAGAATGTTCAAGTTACAGCAATCAAGGATGATGATGAAGGAATGAAAGGACGAATGAAGGAATTAGAATAAGGAGCAGATGGAATTTGGAGATTCCACAAAAGTAGAATTTGGGTACCTAAGCAGGGAGATTTAAGACCGAAGATTTTAGAAGAAGCTCATAAAACTAGGTATACTATGCACTCAGGAAACAATAAAATGTACCAAGATTTAAGAAAGAATTTCTGGTGGATAGGCATGAAAAAGGATATAGCACGATATGTTTCTAAATGTCTTACTTGTTCACAAGTTAAGGCAAAACATCAGAAACCCTCAGGTTTACTACAACAATTGGAAATGCCAGTATGGAAATGGGAACTTATAACAATGGATTTTGTTACTAAGTTGCCTAAAACCAGAAAAGGTAATGATGCGATTTGGGTAATTGTGGATCGATTAACTAAATCAGCTCACTTTCTACCAATGAAAGAAACCTTTAGCATGGAAAGGCTGGCTAAATTGTATGTAGATGAAGTTGTATCCCTACATGGAGTCCCACTCTCCATTGTTTCGGATAGGGATAGTCGTTTTACTTCTCATTTCTGGAAAAGTTTCCAGCAAGCTATGGGAACTCGACTAAATCTAAGCACAACATATCATCCACAAACAGACGGACAAAGTGAAAGGACGATCCAAACTCTCGAAGACATGCTTCGAGCATGTGTAATAGATTTTGGTGGAAACTGGGATGATCATTTACCATTAATTGAATTCTCCTACAATAATAGTTACCATTCAAGCATTGAAACTGCTCCATTTGAAGCACTATATGGACGTAAGTGCAGAACTCCAGTTTGTTGGGCAGAAATAGGAGAAAGTCAATTATCAGGTCCAGAAATTGTGCAAGAAACTACTGACAAAATAACTCAAATCAAGGAAAGAGTGAAAACAGCTCGAGATCGTCAGAAGAGCTATGCAGATAATCGCCGCAAGCCGTTAGAATTTCAGGTCGGAGATAAAGTACTATTAAAAGTTTCTCCTTGGAAATGAGTTGTTCGATTCGGTAAGAAAGGAAAGCTAAGTCCAAGATACGTAGGACCATTTTCAGTAATCCAACGTATAGGACTAGTTGCTTATCGTTTACAACTACCAGAAGAATTAGCAGGAGTACATGATGTATTTCATGTATCCAACTTCAAGAAATGTCTATCAGACGAATCTTTAGTAGTACCTCTCCAAGATATAGAGGTAAACGAAAAGTTAAAATTTGTTGAGAAACCTCTTTAGATAAAAGACAGAAAAATGAAGTTTCTCAAGCACAAACGACTAGTGCTAGTTAAAGTTAAGTGGGATTCAAAACGAGGACCTGAATACACTTGGGAACTGGAATTAGAAAAGAAGCGAAGGTATCCTCATTTATTCCAGTAAATCTCGAGGACGAGATTTTTATTAAGGTGGGGAGAATGTAACAACTCTCATCAAAAAGTCATAATTATTAAATTAATTTGACCAATAGGAAACCCTAATTGAGACACCCAAGTAATTCTGCGCAAACCCTAAAATTTTCAGAATCATCAGAATCAGGATCAGGGCCCCTAAAACTCAGGGGGGACATTTCCTACTTGACGATTATCCTCTTAATTCGTTATCAGAATAAAAAATTCAAGAATCGTCGACTCAGCAGGCCTAGTCCCACGCGTGGCAACACTATAAGGAGGAGGTGTCCCTTACGGACCGTAAGGGATATTTGTTACGGTCCGTAAGGGGTGGCAAAATTCGGCTATAAATAACAGACCTTGGCACTTGAAATTTTGCGTATGTTCGACGAAGAAATTCGTTCTATGCTCCGAGATATCTTCTGTTTATCACAATTAACACACACGATTCACTAATCGACGCCGCAATCAGGGTAATAACTCGATCGCTATTACGATTCAACGTCCGATCGATTATATGTAACACCCGTTCTTATTATTCAAGGTTTAACGTAAATTTTACGTAAAACAAACATGTAATTAAGATTACATAAACATTTGGAAATACGGGTTTATTAAAACTTTTACAAATCATAAGTTATTCTACATAATGTGATCGAATTCGTTGTTTAAAAATTACAACGTAGCAAAGTGCGGAAGCGTGTATTTTTATCGTGTTCGGTTCTTCGCTGAGCTTGATCGTCTTCCGGCATCCAAGGTGTACCTACATTTCATAAACATGAAATGCTTTAGTCATACGGGGTTTAATCATGTCCGAACGATGTCCGGGAAACAATTGATTTTCAAATGAAAAACAAAATATAATAAAAAAAATATCCACCGTAATTTACGGTGGGACCGTAAATTACGGTGGCCCCTGGGTTTCAATTCTTCTGCCGTACAACAGACATTTAGCACCGTAACCAATTCAACTCCACCGTAATTTACGGTGGGACCGTAAATTACGGTGG
>JARYGA010060131.1:54417-98233 GCA_030545235.1 Helianthus tuberosus | reverse complement strand
GAGATTATCTTAGTTATTGTAGTAGGCCCCTCTTTTGAAGGTGACGTTACCCTCACCCCAGTAGTTTGAGTCAGCAAGGATACAATCCTAAAAGGGTGGATTATTGGAAGATAATTAATTAAGTTATTAATGCAAATTATGGTAGGCCCCTCTTTTGGAGGTGACGTTACCCTCGACTAAGTAGTCTGAGTCAGCAGGGATACAGTCCTAAATAGCCAGGTTATAGTATTAATAGTAGTTAACTTATGAGGGGATCAAAGAGTTTGGACCCCCGCCATCCAATACCGTTAAGTATTGAAGGAGGTCCTACTAAATTTGACCCAGGTCCATTGCAGGACCTCTAAACGCTGAACAATGGCAAGACCTTTACCAAACCGTTCCCTTAACCCCCGACCAGGTAGCCAACATACCTCCATATAGACCGTGGAGATATGAATGGTGAAAATCTTTTATTTTATATAGACAGTAAAATAATGTCAAGACACCACGGACAAACGATAAGGAAAGATCACCCTCAACATAAGCAACTAGTTATTAAAGTCATTAATACAAAACCAAATAAAAAGTGTAAAAGATTAGAAATAAAAAGTATTACACTAGACACTTTGTCTTCACCAAGTGATGTAAGAGACTTAGGCAAACATGACCTTGATTGTCAAGAACTCTTACGATCAATCTTGGATCTCGAGACGACTCACACACTCTACGATGGAAAATGGATGATGGTGGTGGATGATGGTGTTATGGTGGTGGTGGGTGGTGGGTGAAGTGTGAGAGAGGTGGTGTGCCAAGGGATGGTTTGAGCTCAAGCCAAGATCTCCTATTTATAGGCTTAACAGAAGCTCGGGCACGGCCCCGTGTCCAGCGGGCATGACCCCGTGTCCACATCCTTCTCTGTCTTCATTTAATGCAGTTTTGTCTTTTTAGTTGACCACGCCCCCGTGTCCGTTGAGCACGACCCCGTGGTGCAGAAGAATCTTTGTACTATGCAGATTTGCTAGATTGTGCGAATCTTATAGTTGACCACGGCCCCATGTCCGCTGAGCACGGCCCCGTGGTGGGCAATAGAAGCTTCTACCACTTTGTCTTTTCTGCTGACACTTGGGCACGCCCCCGTGCTGGCTGAGCACGGGGCGTGTTCAGGCTTCTGATCTCTTGTTTTGCTTGGGAAGATGCTGTCGTGGGGTCGGGCATGTCACGTCTTGTTCCTTTTCTTGTATTTATGTTAGATTTTGATGTCTTTTTGCTTCTTTTGTTAATTTGAGCTCATTTAATCCTGAAAATACAAAAGGAAGACAAAAGCACACTTTTTCCAACATTAGTACTAAAAAAGGGTTAGTTTTATGCCTCATTTGATGAAATTTATATGTTGCATTTTATCAGAAGGACTTGAACATGAGGCAACGTCGTTGGATGGAAACTCTGAATGATTACGATTGTGAAATAAGATACCATCCCGGCAAGGCGAATGTAGTCGCCGATGCCTTAAGTCGAAAGGAAAGGGTGAAACCCATCCGAATCAATGCCAAGAGCATTGAAATAAAGAACAGTTTGAATGAAAGGTTGTTAGCTGCACAGAAGGAAGCTGTGTTGGAAGCGAACTATCCTAATGAAAAGCTAGGGGTAACTGAGGAGCAGTTATCTCTTGGCAAAGACGGAATTCTAAGATTAAATGGGAGAATATGGGTTCCAATTTATGGAGGGCTGCGAGATGTTATCCTCCAGGAAGCCCATAGTTCTAAATATTCCGTTCATCCTGGAGCTGATAAGATGTACAAGGATCTAAGGGCAAACTATTGGTGGATAAGCTTGAAGAAGTCTGTAGCTACCTATGTAGCTAAATGCTTGACGTGTGCGCAAGTCAAAGCAGAACATCAGAAACCGTCAGGTTTGCTCCAACAGCCTGAACTTCCCACTTGGAAGTGGGAAATGGTAACTATAGATTTTATCACCAAGTTACCTAAAACAAGGAAAGGAAATGATACCATTTGGGTGATCGTAGACAGACTGACTAAGTCAGCACATTTCTTACCCATCAAGGAGACTTATAGCTCCGATATGTTAGCCCAGTTGTACGTGGATAAGATTGTAGCTTTACATGGCATACCTGTGTCTATTATCTCTGACAGAGATACTAGATACATGTCACATTTTTGGAAAAGCTTCCAACAATCTTTGGGCACACGTTTGAATTTTAGTACGGCTTACCATCCTCAGACGGACGGTCAGAGTGAGCGTACTATTCAAACTTTGGAAGACATGCTTCGAGCATGCGTGATTGATTTAGGTGGTAGTTGGGATAACCACCTGCCATTGATAGAATTCTCCTACAACAATAGCTACCATACCAGCATTAAAGCTGCGCCTTTCGAGGCCTTATACGGTAGAAAGTGTAGATCACCCATTTGTTGGGCAGAAGTTGGAGATGTCTAATTATCAGGACCAGAGATAGTCTTTGAAACGACGGACAAGATTGTCCAGATTCGAGACCGTCTCAAAGCTGCCCGAGATAGGCAAAAGAGTTACGCAGATCCAAAGCGTAAAGCTATGAACTTCGAAGTAGGTGACAAAGTCTTGCTTAAAGTATCACCCTGGAAGGGAGTGATGCGATTTGGTAAGAAAGGCAAGTTAAGCCCGAGGTACATAGGACAGTTCGAAGTCATCGAACGTGTCGGATCGGTTTCCTATAAGTTAAACTTACCAGAAGAGCTCAGTGGAATTCACAATGCATTTCACATCTGCAATCTGAAAAAGTGTTTCGCTGATGAATCACTGGTAATACCACATACATATGTGCATATAGATGAGAGCTTGAAATTTGTGGAAAAACCATTGTCGATTGAAGATCGACAGGTTAAGAAGCTTCGAAGGAAGCATCTGCCTATTGTAAAGGTCAAATGGGATGCCCGTAGAGGTCCCGAATATACGTGGGAGGTTGAGTCCACAATGAAATAAAAGTACCCTTATTTGTTTCAGTAAATCTCGAGGTCGAGATTTCTTTTAAGGGGGTGAGGATGTAACACCTCGAAAATTCAGGTCCTATAATGTGTTGACACGTGTCATAAGTTTGAACGTGTGTAAGAATGTTCTTGAAGGACTAAAGTTGACAAACCTGGAAAGTATGTGAATATATGGGTTCTAAATGTCAACAGTGAATAAATATATTGTACATTAACCCTATATGATGCTCGTACCTTCAAACGAATAAATCATGGATCATACGAAGCTAAATATGAAAGAAAGTGAGAGATTACAAACTACCGGGGGTTAAATGTGTCAACATGTTTAAGTTATACCTCTGAGTGACCTTTTTGACAAACCCGAAGCTTTGTAACGGTTAATTATGCTCACTAGAATGCACGATATAAATTTCATAAAGTTTTGTTATCGTATGAGAAAGTTATGATAAAATTCGTGTTCGAGGGGTTAGAAGCGTCAACATGGAAAGTTAGGACTTTTCGGGTAAACACAAAGTGGCCAAGGACTTCACAAAGTGGGTTTAAGTCTTAAAGCCCCTATATGTCAATTTTAAGGGCTTAGAATGCAAGAAACAATGAGAAAACGACCTTTAGGAGGACCGGGGACCGAAATGCAAATAATGGAAACTTGGTTGACAGGTCACCATATGCTCGCGTAGCGCGAGCACTAGACTCCTATGCCGTCACGCTACGCGACGGCCTTGTCTGATCAGAAATGTTGCACAGGTGGCTGTTCAGCTCTTAACCGAATCCAAGTGACTTGTTTCAATACAATGGGCTTCCTATACTGGTTTTTAGTCACTAGAGGGCACTTGTAAGCATCCATGATCATTAGTAGCCTTGCATGTCAACAATCTAAGGAGTTTTGATCACTATATAAAGCTCCTAAGTTTGCAACATTCATACATTCATCTCATCTGCATTTCTTGAAGACTTCTGGAACTCAAGAGCCTTTTCTAAGCCTTACTAATCGTTCATTAGACACTTGTAAGTATGCTTAACCTTCTTTAATTGAGTTTAGCTTTGTTATTTAGCTAAAAGTCAAACCGTCGTAATTACGGTTTGACTTCAAGATTAATTAATAATGGCTCAGTCAAATCTCGAATTAAAAGTACCTTTAAGTAGGTAATTATGTGGGTAATAAACCCTTAAAAGGGTACTCACTGATTCCCATCCTAACTAGGTCATTTGTTCGGGTCAAATATGCTTAGAAAAAGTCAACAGAAATGTAATCTTCGATTTAACGCATAATTAACAATGTAAAAGGCGTGTAACCTATTTTATCATTCATATAACATGGTAATAAGTATAAGAACTTTCCTAAGCTTGTTTGATTCGACAACTTTCTGTTTAGAACCGATTCGGAACCGAAAGTCGCAAAACTTTGACTTTTGCTTTGACTTCAGTTCTGACCCGATTTAGATAGGTTTAGACATGCCTTAAAGTTCCATTAGGACCTAGTTACATGATTGTATAACCCTCTGCGTTTATACCACTTGAATCCTTAATTGTCCGACGTTTCCGTTAATTGCTTAAATATTGACCATAATGCCCTTATAACCATAAAACGAGAATTTTGGAATTTTGAAAGTACAATAATCTTTTTTGCTGATTATTAAACATGTCCCAAAATTTTCACATCAGTTGGAGGTCTAGATTAGGAGTTTTGCTTAATGACGTAATTAGAACGATTCTTAAGTAAATAAAACGGCGTCATTAGCGTAAAGCCTATCTAAACCCAATTTTTGACACAAAAACTTTTACCCACTGATGTAACATAATATTTTGGGATTTTTAAAGATTTTTAATTATTTTTAAACTGATCATAAGCTAGGATTAGTGTCTTGATTCGGTAAATACCGATTATACCCTTTTCGGCCATAAAATGAGTTTTACAAGTCCTTTTGCTACAAATCCAATTGCTACTGATTTTAAATAATAAATGAAGTGTTTTGAACCTCATGAACTGATCTGGAAACTCAGATTCCTATTTTAACCCGTAAATCGCTTAAAACGACTTTATAAGCGTATTAAGCGCATAGTAAGGGTTTAAAACCATTTTGTCACAAAGGACTTAACACCAACTGATATGACCTGTTAAGACAAGTCATTTTACTAATTAATTCAGACCCGAATCACAGAAGCTTAATTAATCCCTTTTATAATCTTTAAAATGACCAAAATACCCCTACGGGCTTAATTATAGGTTAAACTCGTTTTGGGCATAATGGAAGGTATCCTACTGACATCAAAACATATTTAAGGCATGTTAACTTAGGAAACCTGTTTAGGACTCTTATGGTTACCCGTTACGCTTTGTGCGCGTTCGGTTCGGTTTATGTAACTAGTTTACATAAATTAGCCGAAACGGGTCAAACCTTATCGATTTTATCTCAAAATCCAGAATGTGTATAATATACCCATATTAAGCAAGTCTTCAAACTTGTCGGGTCTAAATCACATTCTATCCGGTCTTCGCTTAATCATGTGTTCGAACCGTATATTCCTTTAAAACTAACCGGTCTAAGTTTAGACTTAATCAAAGACCCGTTAGGATTCTAATAGGTTATTATAAACCTTCGTTCCAGAATAGGAGACCCGGTAAAAGATACTTGCACTCGCTGATTGTGATTTATACTTGCTCAGGTAAATACTTTTAACTTATTTTCCCTATACGGGCTTGGGGTACGGTATATAAAATACCGCTTGGTCGGGCATTGAATCTTTAATTGTATGATGGTTAAAGTATTGAGATGTCTCGTTTAAATTGTTTTGTTTGCTTAAAGCCTTTGGGGGGTTAATGACCATGTCCCGGATACCCCTGACATCATTTTACGAAATGGCCACGACCTAAGCATGGGGCGTAGGCGTACGCCCGTCGGTGTCTCATATAATAATGTGGTGTGTCTATTGATCTTTAACCCGACACGAACCGGGCTACTGAACGCATAAGAAACATGTAAATCCTTTACAAGTATTATATTCTAATAATTATCCCAAGTTATAAAATATTATTTGTGCCTTGTGCCTTTAATTCATTTTCTTAAACTCTTTTCAAAATGAGTCGGTTGATTGTATTTACCAGTGTAAACTGACGTATTTTCTCAAAAAAGTTAAGTGCAGGTACTACGCGTAATAGGCTGGCTTTTCTCCTAGCATCCACAATAAGTCTCGCAAACTTGGATGTCATAGACTGTTGAACATTGTTTCCTTTTATTTTGATATACCTGTGGATTTATATTCAACTATTTGTGATACTTAATATTACAATATTGTTTGGTTGAAATGAATCTATACTTTGTTTCCGCTGTGCATTTAAATATTGTGTTGTTTGACTTATATGTTACCAACCACGTCACGATACTCCCCTACCGGGCCCACCGGTAATACGTGGAAATCCGGGGTGTGACACCCACTCCCGAATACACAATCTTCCAATCCACAACCCGATATGGCGGACCCAAACGTTTTAAATAACCCCGCTTTTTACACATATTTCAATAATATGCACGTTCCTAGCCCTACACCGCAAGTATACTACCACAATATGACGATACCGCAAAATATGGGTTCGCCACGTGGAACACACAGCAACCCGGTGGTTTTCAAAACGTTGGAGGATCGAGCCAACAAAATGCGTCCTTTGATTCAAAGTTTCAACCAAATATACACTCGTCTAAATAACTCGAGTGTGCGCCAAAGTGGTTCCGACGATGCGATGCTACAAGCAAACGCCCAAAATGAATTCCGAGCCGAACACCGGAAGGCGTTTCCTTATCTTACTATTTGGCAAGTTTTAAGAAAGAGTTCAAAATTTCACATAGTCATCGCCTTCGATCCATTTAAAACTCGTGGCCAACCGTCGGCTAAGCGGTCAAAAACCTCATCCTCAAACGACCATCAAAGTCAAGGGTCGGACGCTCGGTGCCCAATAAATCTCAACGACATTGAGGAAGATTTGGAAGAGCCACATGAAGAGGACGATGCGTTTGAACCACCACAACGGCCGGTTGGCCGAGATAGGGCCAAAAAATCCGCCCAACCGTCTTCTAGCGGTGTACGAATCGACTACACCGAAACGTTCGAAAAAGTCACCAATAAGTTGGACGGCTTGTTGCAAACGAGCCAACAACTGCTCAACTTAAAAAAAGAACACGGTGACTGAAAGCTAAAGCTGAAAGAAAGTCGTCAAAAAACACTTGATTTGCAAATATTAACAACCAACACGACAAACCTTTCTGGAGCCGAGCTCGCTTTAGCCGAACAAATGAAGCAAGAAATTCGAGAAAAATATAACCTTTGTTGATTGTATTTTGTTTTTGTTGATGTATTTTTTTCGGTTGATGTATTTTTTATTTTGTTGAAGTATTTTTTATTTTGTTGAAGTATTAGTTTTTATTTACTTTGATCAATACTTTTATAAAAAAATAGGACATTTTTATATCTTTTACATAAAAAAGACAAAATAAATCAATGCCACGTGTCGCAAGACGCTCTAGTCAGCCAAGTTGCTCCACTCCCCTTTTTTTGCCCAAAATCCTCTAATCTGACGTGGCGCCACGTGTCGGAAGACACCCTCTCAAAAGAATGCCCACTCCCTTTAGTCTAAGTGATGGTGTTAAAAAAAGTTAAATATACCCCAAGCCTAACACTATTCTTACTAATAAAATATAGTTAAAATTAAAATTAAAAATAAAATAACCCTAAACTAAAGCAGCCGTATCACGATCTCCCCTGTTCGCTCCTCCATCTTCCAAACCTAAAGAAAAAAACAGCGGACGCAGATCTTCTTTCATTCGCAGGGAAGGGAACGTAAGGTTCAATCAGCCAGCAAGCAGGTAAGCTTCGATTAGCCACCATTTCTTCTCTATTACGTTTGAATTATGTGACTATGCCCGAACCAATTGTTGATCTCTGAATGGAAAAATGCTTATAACTTGAGAAATATATGGGAAGAAACAAGAAACCTGTTTCTTCTTTTTCAAAATAACCATTTTTTAAGGGCATGTTTGGGTAAGCTTTTTGAAACAACTTATTGACTTATTGGCTTTTTGAAAAGTTATAAGCTCTAAAATGATGTTTGGCAAAGAGGGTGTATGTGAGGAGAAAAAACCAATAAGTCAATAAGTCACAAAATCCTGACTTTTCCAAGAAGCCAATAAGTTAATAAGTTGTTTCTAAAAGCTTACCCAAACATGCCCTAAATCACCACCCGAAGACCCGAACCCTTTTTTTAAGATCGGCTCGTGCTGACCTGAACCTGTCCAGACCCGCCCAGCCCATTTTGCCAGGTCATTCTTAAGTAAGTTTTTGACTTTTGTTTGTAAATTATTAATGTTGCAGTAACTTCTTTTGAGTTTTCTTTCTCTTGTTATGTGTCATGTTCAAATGAAAAAAAGTGGCATGACTGCAAATTTTGTTTAGAGGTTAAGAGTTGTTTTAAGTGTCTATCTTCTATCTTTGTGTAGAGGTTCGGTGTGTATTGTAGAGGATAGATAGATAAGCAGGTGCAAAAATGGGAAAAGCATCGAGAGATAAACGGGTATCATACTATCTATCATTTTTGTTTTCATATCTTTTTATTTGTGATCGATCGATCGATCTCCTTTATAGTTTAGTTTAATGTGCACATAGGATATCTATTACCGCAAAGCAAAAGAAGAAGGCTGGCGTGCACGAAGTGCCTTCAAGCTCCTTCAAATTGACGAGGAGTTCAACATCTTTCAAGGTACATTTCATATCAACTCACTCTGAATTATTATCATTATTGAAATGATTTTTTTTACCATGATGCAATTATCATTTGACATAATTTCTAATATTATCAACTCTCAGGAGTTAAGCGCGTGGTAGATCTCTGTGCCGCACCTGGTAGCTGGAGTCAGGTATGTCAATTATACTCTTAATTTCTGGTCATATTGTATTAATATCTTTTTTTCCTCTATGGTCTAGCACAAATGATGATCATTAACTATATGTATTTTTTTATATTTTGTTTTGAGATATTAATATTGCATGTGTTGCATTAACTAGCACGGTTTCCCGTGCGATGTGGCGGGAACTCGGTCAATATTGATTCAGTTCGTTTAGGTACCCGTACAATACCGGCATTCGGTTAGCAACCTAAAGAGAAAACAAAAAAAAAAATATAGTCGCCATATACCCTAAAGGATATCTACACATAATTAACATTGATTGAAAACCATAAAACGAATACCGGTACCGGTTGCAATAATACCTATACGGCTATACCAGTACCGATGTTCGGTCGGTATTGGTAAGGCCCATCACCGATACTGGCACTCATTATAGTTTACGATACCAAAAAAATACTCTATTTTGAATTCAATTCTGTTTTCAACACCATTGCGTATTAAACTTTTTTAGAGAAGTTAATGAACGAAACTTATTAAATGGGGTTTTCAACACAGTTGCGTATTCAACTTTAAAAAAAAGGGCTAATGACCAAAATAAAAAACAAGTCAAATAAAAATTAAACAGGTTAAAGGCGGATATTATTTATTTAAAGTATAAATGATAGCCATCCCTTAAGTCACGTTTATTTCATATAATATTTTTAAGTTATATTTATGTGTTTTTCTTTTTATTTGCATGAGTCCATGTTTTGTGAAGTTTGTTTATTTTCCAACATGTGCTTTTTTCATTTTTATTTTATTTAGTAAAACCCATGAACAAGAATAATGGGAGTAGTGGTCGGTTATTGTAATTGTAGTTTAAATATGTGCTAATCGAAAGAAGCAAGGGAGTGAGTTTATGAGTTTGAATTTTTGTGTTAATTTTCTCAATAAATTTTGAGAGTAATTAATTCTGCCATGCTAGTTCAAGTTTGGCAACTTGAATGGTGTTCTTGGAGCCTAGATTAGAATCAAGTGGTGTATCTGTATCTTGATTGTTGTTTAGTTTGCCCTGATCGTTTTCTTGTGTGGTGTACCTGTATCACAAGAGGACGTTAGATCTATCCTTTTTTACTCGTTCATTTGATTTTCAAAAATACTATCCGTTGCCGTAACCGAGTGCTATCAATAAGGGTAAAATTGAAACTAAAAAAAAGCAAAATGCACTAAAAGACAAACAACTATGAATAGTAAATCTTATATACAATTTGGTATTTGTTAGTTATACAATAATTTACAACTTTCTTTGTAGGTTTTGAGTCGTAAACTGTATCTCCCAGCTAAACTATCATCCGAGCTTCCACTCATCGTGGCCATTGATTTACAACCCATGGCTCCGATTGAAGGTGTCATCCAAGTACAAGGAGACATAACTAATGCTAGAACAGCTGAAGTGGTGTGTTGATATCTTTTGCATCTTTTTATTTCTTACAAGAAACCAAAAAAAAAAACATATATTTAATTTGTGCTTTAACTTCTTTATTATTTTTTCTTATATTTTTTTCAGGTCATTAGGCATTTCGATGGATGCAAGGCTGACCTAGTTGTTTGTGACGGTGCTCCTGATGGTAAGATTAGTTATGCAATTTTGCATATTTGTTTTTGTTATTTCTACAACTTATTATGGTTGACGGTTGACCAGTTTTATTGACCGTACTTTCACCTTATAACTGCAGTAACTGGACTTCATGACATGGATGAATTCGTTCAGTCACAACTAATATTGGCGGTAAATTTTTTTGTAGTTCTCGTTCAACCAATCCCATATGTTATATGATAAAGCTTAATGGTATTTTCATTTTCAGGGGTTAACAATTGTGACTCACATACTCAAGAAAGGTGGAAAATTTATTGCAAAGATCTTTAGGGGAAAGGATACAAGCCTTTTATATTGTCAGGTTCGAAATCATCTGTATGGCTTCCCAGATATGAGAAACAATAGCTAGTTTATTCTTGTTGGAAATGAACATGCTATTAAGTATTAAATAAAGTTCATTTGTGGTACTGTCGAGTATATTCATCTTACTGAAATGTCTTATGATCTGTTTTCTTGCAGCTAAAACTATTTTTCACAGAAGTAACTCTTGCAAAACCAAAAAGTAGCCGAAATTCAAGCATAGGTGAGTTCAACTTGAACCTTGTCTATTTGAACAAGTCTATAACTGCCACCAAAGTGACCACTAGACGTGTATTAGAATTTGGGTGGTGTGTGTGGGGGCTTAACTCTTTATGCATAATTAAAATAATACTAACTTAATAAATATAGTTGTTAAGACCATAGTTGTCAATAGTGAGCGTAGCGATCACTATAGCGCGCTAAGTAGTGTGTAGGTCTAGGCTCGCTATTAGGGTTGTAGCGACAGATAGCGATGATATCAACATTTTATTTTATTTTTTGTTTTTTTGATATAAATAGCACCTAAATATAGCTATAAAATAGCTGGAATTTAGGATTTTGTTAAATATATATGTAAAATAGCATAGATATATACCAGGGTATTTTGATATAATATACATAAACAATTTTTTAAATTTTTTTCTAGTGTCGCTATTTATAAAATAGCCGCTCGCTATTTATCGCTATTCGCTATGTAGCATATAGGTACCTTATCGCCATTTGTCGCTATTCGCCATTCACAACTATGGTTAAGACTGTTCCAGATTTTCCATAAGCCTAATATTTATGATATGTTTGGTACAAAATTTATTAGAGTTCACCCCGAAACCAACCCCTTTTAAGGCTTATATCAAAGAAACTATATATGTGTATATCTATATGTGTGCTACATATAGTATTGGCATGCATAGCTTTTCTAATGCTCAAGTTGCATTAACGTATTAAAGGATGACTTGCAAGTATCACGTTTTGGGGAAGTTATTTGGAGATAATAACATAACTAATAATCATCTAGTAGTTGAGATACTGATGTAAGGGGCTATATGTTTACCTCTTAATGAGGCTCTTAATGGTTCAGACCTCTTACTGGTTCAACACTTAATGGTTCAGACTGTTTGCTTCATGAGCAAATGTCTGAAAGGTTCAGACATTTGCCTCTGAATGGTTAAGCATTATACCGAGTCTGAATGGTTAAGACCTCTAATCTGAATTGGTTAGAGATTTGCCTCTGAACGGTTAAGCATTATACTGGCTCTTAATGGTTCAGACCTCTTCAGCACTTAATGGTTCAGACCTCTTACTAGTTCAGCACTTAACCATTCAGAAGTTGCCAAATGGCCCCCAAGTATGGAAGACCCGCTGGCTGTTTGCTTCCTACATAAGTTATGACTACTTTTTTCTATTTTATTTTTATTTAGTTATTTTTGTCATAAACAGAGGCATTTGCTGTCTGTGAAAATTATTCACCTCCAGAAGGCTTCAATGAGAAAGATTTGCATCGCCTCCTTGAGAAGGTCGGAACTCCATCTGGTGCAGACGACTTAGGTCTCTCTCTCTCTCTCTCTCTCTCTCTCTCAACCTGATATGTGTATTTATATATCATTTTTATTTTTCATGATTTTCTAATATATTGATCTTTGTGAAATGACAGATTGTAGTAGTGGATGGTTAGAAGGGCCAAACAAGGTTTATATACCATTTCTGGCGTGTGGAGACCTTAGTGGTTATGACTCGGACCGATCATATCCGCTTTCTAAAGCCCCTGATGGTTCCTACAAGATTTTGGACCCTGTGCAGCCTCCAATTGACCCCCCTTATAAGAGAGCTCTTGAAATGAAAAAAGCTTCAAACCATGGGCTTGAAAAGCTTTCCCTTGATCCTTGAATTCCCTATTTAATCATACTTGTTCGCCAATTTGTATCATAATCGGATTAAATTTTGTAATCGTAACGAGATTATTACAAGGTAGTGGTTAAAAAACATTCCAAAAGATAGCCTTTGATTGATTTTTATGTCTTGAATGTCATTTGAGAGAAATAATAGCATACTAGTTAAGAGGGATTTTAGATAATTCAATAGTAATGTAATCTTGTTTGTCTTCATTTTATTTTTTCTTACTAATATCGTTTATCAGATTATGTGTTGTCACTTAAGTGTCATAAATCAGAGCCCATGACTTCATAGCCTAGTGACATATTTGGGGCGGGATAAAACTTTAGGACCGATAGTTCCTGGTTCGATTCCCAAAGGGGGTTTTCCCATATTTATTGGGTATCCCAAAGGGGCATTATGTCTAGCGGAGATAAATATGATTGGGTGATTCCACTCGTGACATGATGATACTCTGCTGTTAAAAAAAAGTGTCATAAATCAGAATAATTTTTAATGGATCACCCTGAAGTTGTAGCGGGTGGTCGCATCCCATTAATATGCATTCTGAATGTTGTAATACGAATGGTTCGTCATAAACTCATTCTGAATCTCAAATAACATGATGTGATTAGCCCGTAACAACATGCTATCCGACACTTGTTGATATAGACTCAAAACTTTCTTGGTCTTTCAGAAGGGTTTTTTCGCTTACACTTGTAATTTTTTTTTGTTCGTGACTGAGTTGAACATCGAATCAAGAGGGCGAAATCTTTATAGACATTGTAGCCATCTCTATATGAAGAATATAATAGGAGAAGTCTAACCCATCATCCCAGATTTTGGATCAAACCAAAGAAAAAGTTACATTAACAATGTAAGTTATGGAATTTCGAGATAAATTTGGTAAATAAACCAAGGAATTTGTCACGCCAACCAATTTTTTGGTGTTTACAAATGAAGCTTTTTCAAGAAAGAAGACATTCTTTAATCAAGTTAAGTAGTTAACATGGTGGTTCATTGTACTTCTACATTTTTCGTTTTTGGTTTACTTAACAGAAAAGATTCTAAAAACAGATGTAAAGTATTAATGAGTCAAGTCGAGCCAACCATAAGCTGCTCATTTATCTTAAAAGAGCTTGAGCTCTACTCGTGTCAACCTCTATCTCTAAAGCTCGAACTTGCTTCGAGCTTATCTTGTTACTTATTTATTAATTATCTAACTACTATTTATTATTTAACTAGTTTTTTCCCCGCGCATGTTACTGCGCCGTTTTTAAGCTTAATTCTTGTACTTTTGATTACCAATTTTGTTCATTACGGTTCATTCAAACTTCTGTTAAGTATGGACATTGTAAAAAAATTAAAGGGAAAATAGAAAAAGAGATGACTTTGTTAAATCTTGAGAACTATATGGTAAGTTTTAATGTTTAAGAGGTAGTAACGTAAATTATTAAAATTCAAGGTTCTACTTAGACACTTCTAATAAACCAAAAAAACAACAAAAGTAATGCAAATTGCTTGAACCGGGATTCAAACCCGCGTCTGGTAAGTTAAAACCTACATGTTTTTCCATAACACCACTTTTATTGTTTGTATCAGAATCCGTCTCCATATGTATATATATTAATGTTGCGGTTGGTGAAAAACAAAAAGAAAAATTTACTTTAGTGGGTGCCATGTGACACCCACGAGTTGGGCAACCACCCTTATCCACAAATCAACATCGATTACTATTCCCTGCCATTTTTTTTATATAGGTAATGGTGAAAAGCAAAAAGAAAAATTTACTTTAGCGGGTGCCATGTGACACCCACGAGTTGGGCAACCACCCTTATCCACAAATCAACATCGATTACTATTCCCTGCCATTTTTTTATATAGGTAATGGTGAAAAGCAAAAAGAAAAATTTACTTTAGCGGGTGCCATGTGACAGTGACACCCACGAGTTGGGCAACCACCCTTATCCACAAATCAACATCGATTACTATTCCCTGCCATTTTTTTTTGTTTATATAGGTAATTACTTTTGTTCATTATTTAATCAGTTTGTATATACATTTATAATTGACCACACACATATAACATAATACAACTATTTTAAAAACATTACATTAATTAAATAAAGGGATAATAAAAATAAATAAACATATAAAAAATAAAACTACGGGTCTACATCGTCTAGGTTGGATATGTGGTGTTTGCAATTTGCTCAATGAGATCTGATCGAAGGGTGTTATGGGTTTCCGTGAAACACAATTATCTAAGTATATTATGGTTTGTCTCCACATCAATCGTCGGGGTGGAGTGGGGTATCCTTTTGAGAGGGCGTCTTGCGACACGGGGCGTCTTGCGACACGTTGCGCCACGTCAGATTAGAGGATTTTGGGCAAAAAAAGGGAGTGGAGCAACTTGGCTGGCTAGGGCGTCTTGCGACACGTGACATTGATTTATTTTGTCTTTTTTTATGTAAAAGATATAAAAAAATTCCTATTTTTTTTATAAAAGTATTGATCAAAGTAAATAAAAACTAATACTTCAACAAAAAAAATTACTTCAACAAAATAAAAAATACATCAACCGAAAAAAAAAATACATCAACAAAAAAAAATAATACATCAACTGAAAAAAAAATACATCAACAAAAAAAAAATACAATCAACAAAGGTTATATTTTTTTTCGAATTTCTTGCTTCATTTGTTCGGCTAAAGCGAGCTCGGCTCCAGAAAGGTTTGTCGTGTCGGATGTTAATATTTGCAAATCAAGTGCTTTTTGACGACTTTCTTTCAGCTTTAGCTTTCGGTCACCGTGTTCTTTTTTTAAGTTGATCCGTTGTTGGCTCGTTTGCAACAAGCCGTCTAACTTATTGGTGACTTTTTCGAACGTTTCGGTGTAGTCGATTCGTACACCACTAGAAGACGTTTGAGCGGCTTTTTTGGCCCTATCTCGGCCAACCGGCCGTTGTGGTGGTTCAAACGCATCGTCCTCGTCAATGTCGTTGAGATTTATTTGGCACCGAGCGTCCGACCCGGTACTTTGATGGTCGTTTGAGGATGAGGTTTTTGACCGCTTAGCCGACGGTTAGCCACGAGTTTTAAATGGATCGAAGGCAATGACTATGTGAAATTTCGAACTCTTTCTTAAAAATTGCCAAATAGCAAGATAAGGAAACGCCTTCTTGTGTTCGGCTCGGAATTCATTTTGGGCGTTTGCTTGGAGCATCGCATCGTCGGAACCACTTTGGCGCACACTCGAGTTATTTAGGCGAGTGTATATTTGGTTGAAACTTTGAATCAAATGACGCATTTTACGCTACTTCGCGCCGATACCATCGGGATCACGGTATCCATCTTCTTGATCTTCCAACTTGAGGAAAACGTTGTAAATACGAGACCAATATGTTTTTTCCTTTTGATAGTTACCTATAAAAAACAAAACAATAGTTATCTATAGAAAAGTTTGTAAATACGAGACCAATAAGTTATAAGACAACTTACTACATCTCGGGTCTTCGGTTATTTCTAGCCAAGCCTTGGACAAGCTCATTTCCTCGTTGGAAGTCCATGGTATCGGTTTGGTTTTCAAGCGTTCTTCACCCGGTGTTTTCCTCTTGTGTGAACGTTTCTTTTTTTGAGGTTCAACATCATTTTGACCGACATGGAACTGGGTCTCCGGAACTTCTTCGTCATCTAAATCAACCACTAGATGGAATACAAAGTAAAAAAAACATATTCTTTACAAAAAAATATATAAAAAATTTATACCATTTTGTTGGCTCGATCCTCCAACGTTTTGAAAACCACCGGGTTGTTGTGTGTTCCAAGTGGTGAACCCCATATTTTGCGGTATCGTCGTATTGTTGTAGTATACTTGCGGTGTAGGGCTAGAAACGTGCATATTATTGAAATAGGCGTAAAAAGCGGGGTTATTTAAAACGTTTGGGTCCGCCATATCGGGTTGTGGATTGGAAGATTGTGTATTTTGGTTGAAAGGAGGGATGTTGTGGGGATACATTTTGATGAGTTGAGAGAAGATTGGTATAAATTTTGATGAGTTGAGAGAAGATTGTGGTAAAAATGTGTTTGATATGTGGTATTATTTATAAAGGTTGGGTGTATTTAAAAAAAATAAAAAAATTTGGCCAAACTATCCGTTGGCAACGGATATATGTATGGGGAAATGGAAAAAGTGGGCGATCGCTTGGAGACGGGCTGGCTTGGGACGCCAGCCGAGACGCCAAGGGGGGCGGTGTTCCAGACGACTTAGGGCGACTTGGGAGGGGGAGTCGCCCCACTCCCCTCAGTCTTACAAGTTCAAGACATATCTTTGCACCTTCATCTACATTATCTTTCTAATTTTGGGTGGATGCATTACACGTGAACAGAGTGGAACAAGTTTATTAGGACACCAAACCTTCGTTCCACGTCCTTGTACCTCAAATGAACACTTTGGTTCATATCCATGTACAATGTCATTGAATAATGATGAATGATAAATGATAGAGGACATTGAGGCGGTTGTTGGAACCAGCAACACCAAAGAATGCATGACAAAACTAAAAGTCATGGGAGGCGACCGCTTTGAACATAATCATTGGGTATTTGTGGTCATCTTTCATGTAAAGACTTCACCATACCATTGAATAATTCCTCCAAGCCCAATGCATACAATCAATACTACCCTACTAGCATTCCAAAAAAAATCCATGTTTGCTTTCATGTGCAACGTACAAAAGTTGTATGTCCTTTAAAGTTAGTCGACGCAAGTATTCATTTCCATACAACTAAATAGCACTACCAAAAGTATTGAAGACTTTCAAATAAGGTTCTTTCAGACATATTTAAATATGCGTCAAAAGGATTCTAGTATGCTAGTTGATGTATAGTCAATGTGCCCTTTTGAAATGACGTAAAACTCTTCTTTCATGTAGCATCTCAACTAGTTTGAAAAAAAAAATTCAAAGTTCGTCTCCATATCACCAACTATTTTTAAGAATAGTTCTCTTCATATCTGCAATCGTCTTCTAAACGTATCATCACTAAATATTGGATATTTGGTGAAATAATCTTGTATGAGACAATCATGTACGGCTTCACGATCTCTAGATACAAAAACTCTTGACTTTGTCATGTCTCCAACACCTTTATTTAATCACAACTCAATTAAAATTAGACCAGACGGTATGGGGGCCGGCTTGGCCCGACGCCGGTCCCCCACACCGCCCCCCTCGGTCCGACCCGTCCCCAGCGTCTCCCACCAGCCGTTCTCGACGGGGCTCAATTTCTCTCTCCTCACACACACACACAACTATACATACATACATACATATATATATATATATATATATATAGGGGTAGGTTAACATACAAAAAGGGCTTATCCTACAAAACGTACGCGACGCCGTGAACCATCAGATCTGGATGTAATCACGCATGGGAGCCCTAATCACGCATGGGATCAGATTTTGAAAGATAATCACGCATGGGAACATTATTACGCAAGTTCAGTTGATCAAAAGTTGGTGATAATCACGCATGGAAGATAATCACGCAAGTTCTATTTTGGTCGCGTACGATAATGTATGATAAGCAGTATTGTACATTATACTTTCTCTATATATAGAGAAAGTATAATGTACAAAACTGCTTATCATACATTATCGTACGCGACAGACTATATAACGTGCGTTATTATTTTTTTTTGCCAGTATAACGTGCGTTATTTGTATCCCATGCGTGATTATAGGCTCCCATGCGTGATTTTGTAACTCCATGCGTGATTATCACAAAAACTAGGGTTCCATGCGTGATTTTTCCCTGATCCGACGGTTGGCGCTGTCGCGTACATGATGTACGATAAGGGGTTTTGTATGATAACCTTTCCCTATATATATATATAGGGGAAGGATCCACTAAAAAGTTGATTTTGCCTAAGTAGCCTAAGAAGGATTGTGGTGATGACATGTGGCACACCTAATTAGTAGGAAGGAAGGGTATTTTGGTCCTTATAAATAGGAGTGAAAATGACATGTGGCACCTCTTTTGTTTTGTTTTTTTAGAATACAACAAAAAAATCTAGTACAAAAAAATCTAGCACAAAAAAAATCTAGCACAAAAAATCTAGTACAAAAAATCTAGCACAAAAAATATAGTACAAAAAAATATAGCACAAAAAAATATATTACAAAAAAATATAGCACGAAAAAAGTCAGCAAAAAAATGTAGTACAAAAAAATCTAGCACAAAAAAATGAGAAAAAAAAAAATTTAAGAAAAAAAAATTTAAGACAAAAAAATACAGCACAAAAAAATTAGCAAAAAAATATAGTATAAAAATCCAGCACAAAAAAATGTTATACAACATAGAAATACAATACATTTTGGTGGGTTTTTTTAGTTTTCATATTTTATATAGCAATATGGTACTCAAATTAAAGATAAAAAGACGCTCGATTTTACGGTGAAATTTTTATAAAAAAATAATGTCGTATAAAAAAGTTATGAACGTTTAAAAAATGAGGGTGGAATATGCATGTGACTTGCATGTGGAGAGAGAAAGTCCATAAATATGATTTTCCCAAGATACCCTTGCACTCCTCCTTTCTCCTATCCTTTCATCTTAACCATTGATTTGAAAAATGAATGGTTAAGATTCCTTCTTAGGCTACTTAGGCAAAATCCACTTTTTAGTGGATCCTTCCCCTATATATATATATATATATATAAGGGGTTCATCCCCCACCCTCTAGGTCCATCCCCTCCAAGCCTCGCTTATGTGACGGCCCATCCCCTTGGGGATGAGGCTCTCCATACCCTCCAGCCTTACAACTTTTAATCCTGGTTGGAAATTACTATATTATTATGAGGTGTCATTACATCATAAGTACTACACCTCATAATAATATAGTAATTTCCAACCAGGATTAAAAGTTGTAAGGCTGGAGGGTATGGAGAGCCTCATCCCCTTAGGGGCTGCCACGTCACCGCCACGTAAGCGGGGCTTAGAGGAGATGGGCCTGTGTAGTTTGTATAGTAATTTGAGTCGTTTTATGTCATTTTATAATTGGTTTTCCATATTATTGTATCTTGTGTGCTTTGTAGGGTTCAGGGTTCTTGAAGTGAAGACATAGAAGAAATTGTCCATGGCTACAAACATGAAAAATGTGTATGTGTGTTTGAGAGAGAGAAAGACCTCTATTTTTATTTTAACGGCCAACAAATAAATCCCTGGGGCACCCACTGGACAAACGGAGTACTCCGAAAGTAACTCGAGTCGTCCACCACCAATTCGGGGAAAACCTGATAACCCACCCGCCCGTAGGCACAACCAATAAAACCCGTTTGGCTCAAGTATCGAACCCAGGTTTTCCTTGGCGCTCACCAGTACCTCACTCCCTTTTTACACCAAATGGGAATTGAACTTGAGTCTTAAAAGAAGAACTCAAGTCCTCCTATCACTTGATCTGTCATGCGTCCACTGGAGATGCCTTTATCCATATCAAATACATCAACCTAATTTGTACATGCTTAAAACCAACCATATTACTCGAAGATAACATTTGTTTTATCTTTATCTAAAATAGCCAGTTGACCATTTATGAAAATGGGGTAAACCCAAGATGACTCAATATATATCTTTATTTTATTAAAATTTTAAAAGCCGGTTGACTATAAGATCAATCTTTTAACTAAAGTAGCGCTATAAACAAATAAAAATGAATAAGTATGACATCGGATTTGGACTTAACAATATTAATATTAATATTAATAGTTACAAAATTAAGATTGAAGAGAAAGCATGTTGTAATATGCAAGCAATGAATTGAAGGAGGGAGCGAGCATCTTCGTGCATGGTGACCCGGCGATGAAGTGGGGTCAGCTTTGATGGCATTCATGGTTGGCTGCCATGTTATACGCCTGCCCTTTTTTATACCCTTATTGCCTTTTAATTATGCATTCATGTGAAATTATTTATCCATCATTTCATTGATTCTTTATTATTTTCTTTGACTTTTTTAATTAAAGTGACTAACACTAATAAGACCGTTTGATCAAAGCAACCTTATATAATAATAAAGCATGTGATTAATGCAAATTGGAAGTTGTTAAAATAGAATGGAAAATATAATTATAACTTTTCATTTTGTTTTGTTTAAGTTATCTTTGATTATAGAAACCAACGATTTTAAGGTGATCCATTGACGACTCCATCTTATTATTCTTATGTCTAGTAATTTACCTATAATAGTGAATGTTGGTTTTACTAAACAAACTTCTCTCTAATAACTGCATGGACTTTAACCAAATTTTAATGATCAAATATTGAATCCAAGTTACCGAACCAAGTGGGAAACCAATGCTTCAAATTAACCGATTATAGTGGTTCGCTTTTCTTTATACAAAAAACAACTTAACTAAACAAAAAATGGAAGAAGAAGCAGCCAATGAAAACCGATAACTGACTACCCAAAACCCATGATCAATTAAAGTTTTCTAATCATTGAAGTTTTTGGTTATGATTCGGTTTAAGGCAATAACCAAACTGACCAACCCATACTCACACCTCTTCATAGTTCACTAAGACCATCCGTAGTCGTCAAATTTTGGGCGTTTTTGTTGAACTCTAAGCCCCAAAACGCCCCCAAGCCCGCCCCCTGGGCGTTTTTTTCAAAAAAAAAAAAAATCGTTTTGGCGTTGTTTTTTCAACGCCGTGTTCAAAAGATTTGACCAATCACTGCTGTTCTACTTTTTCTTTGTCCAATAAAGGTTTTTGATGTTTTTTTATTTAATTTTATTTACACCCATTTTTTAACATAATTCTCACATCCCCACTACAACCATTTTAGAAAAACGCCCCATAATGCTCTATTGCTGACTGGACTGCCACATGGCGCACAACGCCCATGGATAGGGGCATTATTCATGTATACCACTACACATGGTCTAAGGTAGCAACCATCTCTTGATTTCTTATACTATTAACTTCTACCTAATTGACAATAGTATCCCCCACATCAAACACCTCCCTTAAGGGATAATGAACGAATATCATTTATAATATCTTGTAGATAGTGTATATATATCATAGATGGACTACATTTAAACAAATACATAGGTGTCCTTCAAGCCCAATATTGGAGAATCGTTCGTATGATGGCAACAAGAGAGCTTGGAGTACTAAAAGATATGATAATGTTTGCATGCATTATTATATATGCAACATATGTTTGTATATGATGAAGGATTTTCCATAAGTAATTAATTGGCCAGCTAGTGATGACGATGATGATGATGATGATAGCAATAACGATGAACCCACAATGAATTTGAAGAATACGTACAAAGGTGAATGCATGTATGTATGCCATAATTCAGTTCATTGTCAACTTAAAGCCGATCTTGTGTAACATAAACATTCACAACAATCAATCAAATTTATTTTATGCAATGCAATGTTTGTAAAGTTTTATCTATATTGTATTTCTAAATTTTAATTTTTTGTATCGATTATAAAATATATAAATATGTTAAATTATATGTTTTTCTTTTTTTAATCATATTCTATATATTTATACTATATATAAAACTTATATATTTTAAAACAAATAAAGTGGTTATAAGAAATATATGTAAAAGTACATGACGGTTTGAAAATATTACAGACTTGCGAGTTCAACTGAATTACTTGAAAAAAGTATGTGTGCATTGTTGATGTGTCACATCACCAAATAGGTTTATAGGGAGTTTTTGGGTTTTTGTAATGTTTTGAAAATCGAATCAAGAATTGGGTGTTTGACTGGTCTGGTCAGACCCGTTTTGGGTCGAACCGGCTAATTGCACCGGGAACCGACGGTCGGATCGGAAAACTAGCCGATTGAACCCGATTTTTTAGGGGTTGAACCTGATTTTTATAAAAAATCAATTTTACCCAATTTATTTTTATAATATTAACATCACTCGGTTATTACATCTGGTTTAACCATTGGACTGGTAAGAAGACTGATTTGACGTCCAGTCCTGTCCTAAAAACATTGGTTTCTGGGTTGAAGATGCTTCAAGTAGCGTCAAGAGTATGAGGTTACACTAGACTCCTACAAACACTTAATTCTCTAGTGGACTCATGCTTTACATTAGCAAATATAATACGAGATATATTCATACCAAACAACATAAGTTTAGAATCGTCAAATCAAGATACATGCATCGCAACAGTGGCGGAACTAAAAGAAATATTCAGGGGTATCCCAAATTCTTTTACGATACATTTATAGAACATAATTTTTTTTACCTACATTACGGGGCAGGGCCGATCCTGAAAATTCAAGTGCCCTGGGTGAGCCAAAAAAAGGCCCTTAGGCCTTACCGAATTAAATTTTATAAACTAGTTTTTTTTTAAGTTATTAGTATTTATTAAATCTGCGACTCTGCGTCCTCCTGCGAATCTACGATGACAGAGCAAGCAATCCTGTTCGTGTGAATCTTGGTGTGACAATTCTGTTGTTCGTGACTTCGTGTAATCGTCCTGTGAATCGGCGAGTGCGATGACAGCAGCAAGTCAGCAACAGCAGCAATCCCTTGTTCAGTTGTTCGTGTATTCGTTTGACAGCAGCAAGTTAGCAACAACAAGCAATCATGTTCGTTGTTCGTGTGACAATTCTGGACGTCGACAGCAGGTCAGCAAGCCCTTGTTCGTGTCATCGTGTGTGGAGTGTCGACCTTTGATATCCCTGCTTTATTCAATCTGCCGCCCATTCAATCTAATACACTATTGGGTTATTACTTGGTTATTTGGGCTAATTACTATTGGGCTATCATTTGGTTTTCTGGGCTAATATAATCAGTATTATTTCGGCTTAATTTCAGTTTGTAAATTTTTTTTCAGGGGTGTCCTATTACTTGTTGAGGGGTGTCCTTAGTATAAGAATCGAAAAAAAAAAAATTTACACTACCGGAAAAAAGTTGAGCCGTAGCCTGTGCTACGCCTCAACCTACATTAGGTCCGCCCCTGCATCGCAAAGTGGCAAATGATCAAGTAATCAATAATTCAAGGGAAGTGGGGCCTAGGGAGTAAAAGAACCGGGGCTACTCTCAAACTCAAAGTATGAAGCGCAACAACGAACACTGAACAATCAAAACCGGGAATGGGAATACCTGCTAACTCAAGCAAAGTGATCGAAGAAGTGGTTGTCGAGTGATTGCTGATTTAAAACCATAAAGAAACGAAAGTAAGAAAATTAAGCCAAAATTTGTGAATATCAATAGCACAATTTGAAATTTAACACGTCCAACTCCCAAGACTAATTTCTATAGTTTGATTTTTCACCACTAGTTTTTGGTTAAAATCGAAATCAAACCAACTAATCGCGGTCTAAAATTTTTACATCAACCAATCAACTTTGTTATAAAAAAAACCTCGAAACTCAAACTGATTTTCAATTAAAACATTAATTCAAACCTAATCATAAAAACTTAATAGTAATTTAAACCATTAAATTATACTAACAAATAAACCAATAATAATTATTTGACATAATACACAAGAGACATAATTATTTGATATAAAAACAATAATTACTTTTTTTTTTTTTTCCATTTGTTTAATGTAATTTGAAGCTCCATACATGAAATAAATAAAGAAGTCCCTGTTTCTCTTCATCTCTCCAACCTTTATGTTTAATTAACTCAGTGTCTGCCTCTACAGAAATTCCGGCTAACCTTCTATCATTTCCCCTTTAGCCGCTTTTGCAATTATTCCACTACTCCCCACATACATACATACACACATACAATCATACATACAACAGTTTGAAACCAAACATTTCATTTAACTAAACATGTTGTCCGAGAATGAAGACTCAATAGTTGCATCAAGTGATATAAACGGGAGTGAAAGACAAAAAGGCGGAGATGCAGAATCCGAAGATCACTCCGTTTTCGATATGAAAAGTATGTTGTGGCATGGCGGATCCGCTTGGGATGCTTGGTTTAGTTGCTCATCAAATCAAGTATAATTTAATTAATTAATTTCAAATCTAATAAAATCTAGGTAGATATTTTGATACACACAAGTATTGATTCATAACACATGTTTATGCAGGTGGCACAAGTGTTGTTAACACTTCCTTACTCTTTTTCGCAATTAGGAATGGCGTCTGGGATTGTTCTGCAGATTTTTTATGGGCTTTTGGGCAGCTGGACCGCGTATTTGATCAGTGTTCTTTATGTTGAGTATAGATCTAGAAAAGAGAAGGAGAATGTTAATTTTAAAAACCATGTTATACAGGTGTTTTGTTATTTGCTTTGTATTTTCAAACTATGTCAAACGGATTACCTTCGGTTGGTTTGATCGTTGTTTGTTGGAAATTGCAGTGGTTTGAAGTTCTTGATGGATTGCTGGGACCTTACTGGAAAGCGATTGGACTCGCTTTTAATTGCACGTTTCTTCTGTTCGGCTCTGTTATTCAGCTTATAGCTTGTGCAAGGTTTGTTTATTTGAATTTGTTTGATTTTGAACTTTCGTTAGTTGGTTAGCTTTATCATTATTTTTTTTATTATAATTTGTGTACAAAAAAAATATTATTCACCGATACAGTTTTTCAATTTTGCTGACAGTAACATATACTACATAAATGATAATCTGGACAAGAGGACATGGACATACATATTTGGAGCATGTTGCGCGACTACTGTTTTCATTCCGTCCTTCCATAACTACAGAATCTGGTCGTTTCTCGGCCTTGGCATGACCACTTACACTGCTTGGTACATGGCCATTGCAGCTTTAATTCACGGCCAGGTATTGTGATCTCTCGGTTATTCAATATTGACATAGAAAATATGATTCGCCGCTACAATTTTATAAATTTTTTTAATTAACTAACAAGATATTTTTTGGTTAAAAATGGTGATTTAGGTTGATGGAGTAGAGCACACCGGTCCGAATAAGCTGGTGTTGTATTTCACTGGAGCCACAAATATCTTGTACACCTTTGGTGGACATGCTGTCACAGTGTAAGAATTACTAGAGCTTTTATCAACAAATATTAAACATTGTACATGTTTATCTTTTTTTTATGATGTACAAGTTTTTTTTAATATGTTTTGGTTTTTAGGGAAATTATGCACGCTATGTGGAAGCCGCGGAAGTTTAAATATATTTACCTTCTTGCCACTCTATATGTTTTCACGTTAACCCTTCCGTCGTCTGCCGCGGTGTATTGGGCGTTTGGCGATGAGCTTCTCAACCACTCTAACGCCTTCTCCCTTCTCCCGAAGACCCGATGGCGTGATGCCGCAGTCATTCTCATGCTCATTCACCAGGTAAAATTGCTCTCGTTCTTGTGCAATCGGAAAACATTACGAAACTTGTTGGTTTAAAATAGTTACACGTTTATAAAAGTATATCCAATCAGAGCATGTCACGTCAGCAAAAAAAAAAAACAAAATTCTCACGGTTTGGGTCTAAGGTCTAAAATTTTAAAGAAAATTAATAATATGTAAATTTAGAATTTTAAATTATTAATATTACTAATGCTAAATATTTTTTTGGTTAAACGGATCTAGTTCAGGTTCATATGTGAAGATTTTCGGGTTCATGTCACACGTCAACCTCCAAACACGACCCGTTTAACAATTCTATGGTGAAAGAAAACCTTTGAAAAACTTATTAATTTTGGTTTTCATGGACAGTTTATTACATTTGGATTCGCTTGCACACCATTGTACTTTGTGTGGGAGAAGGTGATAGGGATGCATGACACAAAGAGCATATTTTTACGGGCAGTAGCAAGGCTGCCCGTGGTCATCCCCATATGGTTCTTGGCTATTATCTTCCCCTTCTTTGGACCCATTAACTCTGCAGTTGGGGCACTCTTGGTCAGCTTCACAGTCTACATCATCCCTGCCATTGCCCATATGCTCACTTATAGGACACCCTCTGCCCGCCAGGTGAAAATTTTACATCTATGTCTATAACTTAGTAAGTTAACATATTGGTCTCGTTGTATCGATTTCTTATCGCGTTTTATTATTTTCAGAATGCTGCTGAGAAACCGCCTCGTTTTATGTCAAGTTGGGCAGCGATGTATGTGCTCAACGCATTTATAGTCGTATGGGTACTAGTGGTCGGGTTTGGATTTGGTGGATGGGCGAGTATGACCAACTTTGTACGACAAGTTGATACGTTTGGACTTTTCGCCAAGTGTTATCAATGCAAGCCTGTGGGACCACCACCGACGAAACAACATTGATATGACCCGACCTGATCCGAACCGAAGTTAACTGAGTTGACTCAGGGTTTCACTTTTTTTTTTACTCCTTATAATTAATTGTATTATAGATGGGGAGCATAAATTATTTTCCCCTACATGTGATGTGACTTGGCTTGTCTTTTAATTGTTTTCTTTTTTGTAATGTAGATTGAAAGTGTGATGATTGAGTATTCCAAACGTTGGCTGATTAAAAGTTAATTATTTGATGCTCTACTTGTTGGTATTATCTTGCCATGTTTCAAAAGTTAAATGCCATGTTACAAAAGTTAATACACACACGTTCAACTAATAAATATAATCATATATAAATACATAATATCTATCTATCTATTAATTTATTTATGATAAATAAAATGGGTATATAGTGAGTATAACTGACTTTTTTTTTTCTTTTTTTGGTTTAAAATTACCTAGAATTGATTATCTAAGGAATATATTGAGATAGAGAGATTACTAAATCAGAAACAATCGCTTTCGGTGTTTGATTATTGACTTTTTCATGTGTAAAAGACAATCTACCAAAAAAATAATAATTCCGCAGAGATATCAACCATCCATTTCTATAGAAAACATAATTTTATAGAAATTAGAAATTGAATGTTTGTTAATTTCTTTTTAACGGCCAACGAATACCATACAAGCTCGGCCACCCGAGTAAATCCATTGGTGAAAGGCCACTCACGCCCTACGTACGCAAACAGCGCTGATGATCAGGCCTAAACCATTCCAGGGGAACCCACCGGCCGAAGGCCCACTTTGGTAAAACACCTAACCCACCTGAACAAATTGCAAACAAATTACACCAAGTGAGACTATAACACATGACCTCCACATTGAAAGGTCATGAGGTTACCTCCCCCAAACCAATTAATCTATGTTATTTAACTATATACAATTATTTGTAAACTTAAATATGTTTATAGTTGTAATTTTAGCGTAATATATGTTATTTAGTTATTTCTATCTTTTTATATCTCAATATTTATTATCTAATATAAATTTATTTGATTAAACAAAATTACTCTACGTGTAATAAGTTTGTTTAGACTCATGATATTAGTCAAGTGAGGTTAGGCTCATTTAATATGCGAGCTTAAATTTTGACTATCAAAGATTTTACCGAGTCGATTTCGAGTCGGTAACTACAAGCTCCATTTACTTACTTACACCCTAGAGCTAAGAGTGATCATGTTAGTTGATTAGTAATGGATCTGTTTTGGTATGAAAGGAAGATGTTGACATTACTAAACAAGAAGCATTTACATGTTTGAGTGAATGGGCCATAGACCAAATTCCTTGACTTCACATGGGTGGCACGTGACCTCTCTACTCTATATTCTTCTCACTCACACTCTTCTTTACTTCAAATCAAATCAATCATGGCACATGATTCTCAAATCGGTGAACATGCATGAATGACCCTTCACCCATATGGGTCCTCTCCAATCATCCCTTAATTCTTGGGATCTTTCATTAAAACAAAATGTAAAAGAATGGCAAATTATACAAAGATCATGTAGCATGGCATTAATAATTATTTTCAAATTTCAATTTGGTATTTAAATACATTGTGTTTCTAATAATTCAGAATAATAAAGTGTCACGTGACACAAAAATTTGCAGCCACATTGGCCTTGGATTCTGATATTGAAATCAAAATCCTATGTTATTTGGACTTTTAGTCGCGTATTTTGGTAAGAAAGAAGTGTAAAACCATATATGTTTTAATAAACATTTGATAAACACCTCATCATTTGGAGGAATGCACCCACACAAATACATGCATTTTAAGAGATTAGTTATTGTCTGAATTTTCAAGATTACAATTAGTAACATTTATAAAGATCCAAAACCGATTATCATCAAACTATACCAATGAATTAATGGATTCATGATAATTCACGACTTAATTATTTAAAAAAAATCGTATAATTGAAATTGAGAATTATTGTCATTTTTTCAAGCATCTTTTAACACTTCATTGGATCCATTATCATATATAAACTATTAGCCAGAATATATTAGTTTGACTATGCGTAATGCGCATTATAGAAGCGTGAAAGGGATTGATAACGCCTCTAACATCACCCATTTGGGTGTTACAGGGGCATGAAGAGGGATGCGCGTTTCTAGTATAACGCCAAATGAGGAGAAAATTTTGTGTAAAGTAATGATTGAAAGGGCATTAAGGGGCTTTAACCAATACATATCTTTTGAATGGGCGTTATGGTACTGATGTGGCTGAAAATGCCCCTTATGGACATTAACCATTACGGATGGTATTATGGTTTATGTAACAATCTCTTGTTTTTTACAATAATTAGGAGATATAATTTAATTAAATTTTATTTTTATCCGAATGGTAATCACATAAATAGTTGTTCATTAATACATAACTTGGAGATATAATTTTATGAGGAATGGTTATTGTATAAGAGATAGGAAACCTTCAAAGACTAGGTTATTATAGAAAGATTCAATATTGTTGACTTATCAACTCACTTTCCTCACAATTTTCAAACGGTTATTACTTTTTTCATACGATAATATTTTTTTTTTAAATTACACCATATCAACGATCATTTTATTCTATTTAATTTGAGTTGACAATTGCTATACTTTTCTTAATTTTTAACTTTTTTTACAGGATACGTAATTACAGATTTAATATAAATCATTACGTGGTTACACATTCAATATGATGTGTTATAATCGTTGTTATTACAATTATGCTTATTATGTGATTACACATTCAATGACGAGAACTTAGTGATTATGTTTTATTACGTGATTAAATCTGTAATATACGACATTATGTGGTTATTATAGGTAGATTGGTTAATGTTTTGTATTACATTACATTACATTACATTTATACTTAATACATGATTAGACCTAAAATATTAGGCATTCCGACATTCCGTGAAATATTATGTATTGTATGTTTTGTTTTTAATTACAGTTACGGTTAGTACGTAATTACGTAATCACTTAGTGAGTTTTCACATAATACTATAATGAAGGTAGAGGATCCTGTACATTAATCTAACATTGTGAGAAATAATGTGGTGATGACAAGTGTCCTATATCTAAATTAATTCAAAAGGGTGAATTAATAATTTTCTATTTCTTTTAATTAATTGATTAAAAGATAACTGCCCAAAATAACCGTCACCCTTTATTATAAAAATTCGAATTTAAGAATTAATCTACGAATTTGTGTCATCTCATTCACCGGTTATTAATTCTGTAGTGTTATATAATTCTGTATTGCAACCACCATTCAGAACTGTATAGTGTTATATATTTTTATATAGTGTTATATAGTGTTACATGGTGTTATATGATGTTATATAATGGTTTTTGGTGTTATATAATTCTGTAGTGCAACCACCAAAAAACACTATATAACACCATCAATTATTAATTCTGTAGTGCAACCACATTCAGAACTGTATAGTGTTATATATTTTTATATAATGTTATATGGTGTTATATAGTGTTCTTTGGTTTATATAGTGTTATATGATGGATGCATAGTGTTATATAGTGTTATATTTTTCTGGTAGCATGTCTATGATGGATGTATATTGTTATATAGTGTTATATGGTGTTATATGGTGTTACATAGTGTTATATGGTGTCATATGGTGTTATATGGTGTTATATAGTGCTATATGATGGATGTATAGTGTTATATGATGGATGTATAGTGTTATACATTTTTTGTAGCAGTTACATATTTCTGTATTTTTAGAATTTAGGATCGATAGAATTTAGCAGTTAAATTTGAATCGCTAGAATTTAGGAGTGAATCACTAGAATTAAGGAGAGGTTAACTAATTTGAAACATATACAAAGACACTATTACCCCTACAATTTTCAAATCAGTCGTTATAATTAAAACACAATTTATAATTTGGTCCCTATTGATCTCAAGCATTAGATCAAAGATCTAATGGTTTAAAACACTTCTTACACTTCTTACACTTCTCATACTTTAGACACTTTGTACAGTATCCCTACCCCTATAATGAAATCACATAATCACGTAATGGGTATTCAAAATCACATAATAACGTAACGTTATAGCCTGTAAATTTTTTTTTAATTTAGAAAACTATAGCAATAGCCTATTCAAATTAAAGAGAATGAAATTTTCGTTAATACTGTATTTTTTTTAATATTATTGTATGAAAAAAGTTATAGTCGTTTGAAAACCATGGGAAAGTAAGTTTTATGAGTTACCAATATTAGATTTTTCTATTTTGCCAATTCCCTACTTGTTTCCCTTGTTTCATGTCACGTTAATTCTACATTCAAGGACCATCTAATCTCAACAATTAAATTGTTGGGGTATTGGATTTTAATAATCCCAAGTTTCACTAATTGGCCGGTAATAATCCCAACTTCAAAAATTGCCTACAACAGTCCCAACTTGTAAGATTTTGGCCACCAATGAACCTTGTCTAACTGGGTTATAACCCAGCTAGTTTTTTGAAGTTTTGAGCGGCGGAGAAGGTCATTAGAGGTTGGAGATGACAAGTGGTGGTCTCCTTTGGTGGTTTCAGGGGTAAAGAAGGTCGTCAGAATAAGTTGCAGGTCACCGGAGTTGCGTAGATGGTGGAAATTTTAAACTTTTGAGAAGCGGAGAAGATTACAGGAGGTCGGAGATGATTGGTGGTGGTCTCGTTTGGTGGTTTCAGGGGTAAAACGGGTCGCCGAAATAAGTTGCAGGTCGCCAGTCCAACAAGGTTATAACCCAGTTAGACAAGGATCATTGGTGGCCAAAATCTTACAAGTTGGGACTGTTGTAGGCAATTTTTGAAGTTAGGATTATTACCGGCCAATTAGTGAAACTTGAGATTATTAAAATCCAATACCCCTAAATTGTTTGATCAAAGGCCCAAAATTTCTCATACACTTCACAAGCTAAAAAAATTCTTGTAAATGATCTTTTTCTTAATTTTATCCTCATATAAACTACTAAAGAGAACATATTTGTAATGGTTTCTTACATTTTATGCTTTATATTTTTCTTTTATTTATTGTTTTCAAGATCGTAACTTCTTCGTATATCATTATTTTTCTTTTCAGTTCAAGCGTCTAATTTCCTCTCGCTCCGACAAAAGGGGAGTATTATAAATAATATATAGTGGGAAACCCGCGCGTTGCGGCGGAGTGGACAAGACGGGGTGGGAACATAAATTTTATGTAAGTTGTATATATAGATAAAAGATTTAACCAGTTAAGAGATAAAAGACAACCATAATCAACCCAATCATAAATAGAATTGAAATTTCGACCTCTATGTGTACAATACAAAAGGGCAAGTAATACAACAGTTACATTAGGCGATTGGGTAACAATTTGGGCGCTCAGCAGTAACTATGTATTATATTTTTAAGTCTAATGACATACGAGAATTTGGACATCAAGTTTTTCAAAGCCATTCCGCCCAACAATTTTGTAGAAGGGTATGTCTTTCGAGGTTGTCAATTTTCACTTCCGCCTCGCATGATGTGTGACGGATTGCAAATCCGCCATATGCATTTTCACTTCCGCCTCGCATGATGTGTGACGGATTGCAAATCCGCCATATGCCACCTGCACATTTGTACAAAAAATTAATTATATGTCTTTAATACAGATTCACACAAGCCACACTTTCAATTCCTCTACCCTTAATCACTGTCTCTTAATAAAAAGCTTGCGCGCAGATTTGACCGACCCACTTATAAGCTTGCGCGCAGATTTGACCGAAAAGCACTTTGATGAGTCTGCCCCCCAGTGCCAGAGATCAGCGCCAGATCCAAAAGTCGAACCAAAAAGCAAACCGAGGCACCCCATCAGCTCCGAAACCTCCTCGCTCGAAGCCGGCTCCCGATTCCAGTCCCACTGCATGAAGGGACAATACGATGTCATGATATCGATAGTTCGATACTAAAAACATGAAGAATAATATCATAATCTAAGTATATAAACCGACTTATGGCGTTTATGAAATAGTACCTCAACAGTCAACACGTCCGTGTAAAACAATAATTCTGTTAGAAAGTTTGTTTGCCTTGACAACTTCATTAGCCTGTATGAAACAACATTAAATTTAAGAATACCCTTCTTTTATTAATGAATGAATTAAATATGATGAAAATATCATGAACAACATTTTTCTAAACTGATGGAAGTTGCAAAACATACCTGAAACGCTATCACTCTGGCATCCACTACATAAACCTGGTAAAAATAAAGTTAACAATGAAAAAGAAAATAACAATAATTTCTTGCCATAAACTTTACTAAATTCTAAAAGCCTTGGAAAGTCAACCTTAGTATAATCAATGGTCATTTAACGATTAAATGCTCTTACATGTCACAAAATTTTTGATAAGATGATGAAGCTAATAAGAGATGAAAATAAGCTAACGTAAACATCAAATACGAAGTTACAAGTTACAATATTTCTTGTTTCATGGTGAACAGTTTTGTAACCATCTAGTTTCACCAATGGTGTTACGCAGACACCGAGTTCTTCGGAGTAATCATCGACAATTTCGACCATTTCGTATTGATGTATCACTTCCTTTGGCGTCTTTGGTATATAACTACAAGAATTAACGTGATACGTACGATCCGTCGGATTACGACCACGAGCAATACGTCACAGGAGCGGCCCCCATCTCAACCGCAACAAAAACCCTGCGACAGTTCTTACACGAAAGCCGTTTATTAACATACTTCCTAAGATACTCGTACTACACCCGACACGACATTTAAAACTCCCACCACCGCGTTTCATCGCTTTCTGTTTACCAGGTGCCACATGGTTTTGGGCTGAGGTAGGTGTTTTGTTATTAGCATTTGTCGGTTTACGCGGTGAAGACAATAAATTTTCAGTCACCTATCATGTAACATAATTCACTTATCAATGTGGCATATAAATTAGGTTAAAAACCACAAGTAATATGCCAATTAAACACAATCTAAACAATAACAATGGTCTGAAATATAAAAAAAATGCAGATAATAAAAATCCAACCATGGTCTGAAATATAAAAAAAATGCAGATAATAAAAATCCATTATCTTGTTCATTAGGAATGTTTGCACTATGATATATGAATGGCAGATTGGAAATAGACTAACCATAATGTCCTCCCGATCTTCACGTTGATATCCGGTTAAACATATTACAAGTGATTTTGCACCTGGAATTCCATTTAAATCCCTAACAGGTCTATACATTACCTGTTAAAGGTACACAAAAATAACACGGACAAGATGCGAGTAAACCATTACCATTTAAATCCCTCAAGTAGCTCATGAGTGGCTTGGCTGGTTTACACCCCTATACTTTCCCAGACAAGATGCGAGTAAACCATGCCATTTTGTAAGATAAACAGTGGTCCACAAGTCCACAAAAATACAAAATCTAACCTTCATCTGCTCATAAACAGCTTTAATTGTTTTCTCTTCGGCTTCAGACAGAGAACCAGTAGAGATGCCATCTTCGCAGTTCAACACTTGTGAATCAAACTATAAAATCAAGCAAACTCTACAATACGCTTGACGAAACAGATGTATATAAAGTATAAAATTTCAAGACACAAAATAATCCATGAAAGCTCACAGAAGAACCAACGGATGGATGGGAAGTCCTCTCAAATGATGTAATGCTAGACACAGGAAGCTTCCCAGGTACTGCTAGATGCCCGACCCCTACCTCCATGTGTGATTGGCATTCTTGATTCTTGTTCTGCTTCACTCTATTTGACAGAATAATACCACTATAAGTTGGAGATGTAAAAATAATGCACTTAATGATCCGATTAAAAATAAGTAGGGGTGTAAACGAGCTGAGACAATCGGATTAAGACAGAAAACAAACCTTTTTTCGTCAACTGCAACAGTCCGCTTTTATGCCTTTTCCTTTTATCACGTCGTCATCGGCTTCACCATTACATGCGATCGCACGGTTACTACATGCGAATATGCGATACAAAAAAACCATTATGTCATAACAAAACAAAGACCAGTGACGTGATTTTTAAGCTGTAAATATCAACTAAAATGACTACAATTTAAATAGTCATATTTATAAGTACAAAAACAGAGACGTAAGCTCTTAAAATTTATATAAATTCAAAGCTTTCAGAGATGAGTTTTACTGTAAAAATCCACATGCCTCCCTATGTCAGTTTCATGGAAAGTTAGGTTCAGAAACGCAAATTCAGTGGGGCCCAACACAAACCTGTGGGATAGTTTTCAGGAAGTATTTACCAACCCAGTTCATTACACCTAATTCAATAACAATATGTAACAAACAAGTTTAAAAAGTAGAGGTTAAGTTAAAAGGTTCCAATTCTTACCCTCGAGAAAGCTGTGATGACGTAAAAGACTGGTTGCAATGGCACCAGAATGCAGCGAGTTTGCTGTTAACTCCACTCTTTCTTCCTGGTTACAAGAGAGTCAATTATAATGTGTTGATAAATAGCACAATTAATTTTTTTTACCTTAAATTGTCTTGTTAGCTCATTGGAATGCAATATGTTGGCCAATTTTGACTGCCCGTAGGCGTATAAGGGGTTGTACTAAACCATAGAAAAAACCATAACTTCATTAACACTTGTAACTCAAAATAAGAAGCATTAGAATATAACAATGACATGAAAATGAAGGACATAAAAGAAATTACCTTATACGCAGTATCAAAGCCAAAATTTGTAACTGCTTCTTTACATTTCAGTCCCCATTAATGGTCTTTCAGCATCAATGGATCGAGTCTTCAAATTCTTACTCTTGTAGAGTATATATTCAAAAATCTAAACACAGAGAAGAAAAATAATCAACAAGTATTGAAGTTCTTTAAGATAAATAAATTACCTACAATATTCAGTAAGAAGGAATGTATTTGTGTTGAATCATCTTGACCAATAACAACACGCCCGTCCAGATCAAGCTTGGTTGTTGTATCTTCAGTTTGCTTACACTGGAACGCACTCAATAAATCATAAATATGGAACAAGATTATTATAAATCTAAACGATTAATATAAACCCTAACTAAAATCAGGGACGGAACCTGTAACAAACGCCAGTCGTGAATTAAGGCTTCAATAATAGATATGATAAGCAAAAAAATTTAAAAACTTACCTTTGAAACTCGGATCGAAACCCAGTTCTTCACATCACTTTATTCACACCCCTGTTGTTCACCACAAGATCTGGATGAACGGAGGAGGGTGATAGAACCGGATTTTAACCCTGAAGTTTGGACTGTAACTCGAACTCGGCAGAAGCGGGTGCACGTGGTTTGGTTTACCGGTTGTCTTCTTCACCCGGTTACCCTGAAAGGGGGAGGCGATTTGATCTGTGATTTATCAACATCAGAGAACACCAAGCATCCTCTTCAGTCGGACGGTTTTGATCATTGGGATTCTCCATCTTAAATGCTAGAGGATGATTAATTGTTCCCACAGTTACATTCGGTCTTCAATTACACAGGTTTGTTCGAAGAAATAATTGGGATGGCAATGAATGGGGGCAAAATTGGGAGCAGGGTATGAAAATTGGGGAAATAAGCTTGACCTTTCACATGCCATCTTAAAATTATGCTGTATATTTACCATTTTGGACATGGGAGATGCTTATTATAGGTCTATAGATAAGTTAGGGTTTATGTAACAATCTTACCATGATTAGGAGATACATTTCTATTAGTTTTCTACACAATATCTTATAGAGTTTTCATTATTCTAAATGAATAAGTTAATTGAGTTATATATCGTATCCAAGTCCACATAGATTTAAATTTTGGTTGTTCCGCTAGTGGAATCATATATTGAATAATATACGTTGGTTACTCGATAATGCGGTTTTCATTTCAATTATGGAATTAATGATATGCACAAACATGGAGCTTTGATTTGAAATAATTCATGTTTTGAAGTGATTGAATGCAATCCTGGTCTCATGACTATTGAGCTGCCAATCACATGCTTCTTTTTGCCTTAATTAGTGATGAAGTTTTTAGAACGTTAACTCACACACCCTCTATTCTTTTAGAACATCATGTGATGGCACCCTCTAATTTCTTTAGAACGTCATGTGGTGGCTCGGTTTTGTCATGGTTGGATCTCACAGGTCCGATATACAGGTCAAGAAGGAAGTGCTGAAAGGCGTCATCTTTACGTATTGGTGGGTGGTTTGGAAAGCTAGGAATGAGGCAATCTTTAAAGCAAATGACTTGAAGACGAAGCTCATCCTTGATACAATCGTTTAATTTTCGTATTTGTGGATCGTTAATAGGAATAATAAAGCAAAAAGTTTCATGGCTGAGTGGTTGAAAAACCCACTCCTCGTTATGTAGTTTTTATTTGATGTTTCGTTAGTTTTTTTCTAACCATCATCCATTTAAATAATATTTTTGTCGTTAAAAAAAGTTCTACTACTAAACTGGGTAAGGATAGTGTACATTAATTCTGAAGTGTGAGAAGTGTAAGAAGTGTGTTATAACACTATATAACACCATATAAAAACCGTATAACACTATGTAACACCATACAACACTATGTAACACTATATAACACTATATAATAATATATAACACTATACATCTATCATAGACATGCTATCAGACAAAATATAGTGTTATATTTGTTATATAGTGTTATATAGTGTTACATAGTGTTATATGACGTTATATGGTGTTACATCGTGTTATACGGTGTTTATATGGTGTTATAGTGTTATATATAGTGTTATAATACACTTCTCAGACTTCTCACACTTCTGGATTAATGTACAGGATCCTCTACCCTACTAAACTATACATGTTTGTCCATCATACAAATTCGAACTCTCACCACTTGAAAAGTTAAAACCTTATCTAACATCTTGGTATGGTACCCTAGGCCAAATACCATTTAATTTAGTAGTGAGCTAGTGATCTAATTAGCCAACATGGTTAAATGGCCTTTCAAAAAAAAAAAAAAATTAACCATCATGGTTTTGTTTTCACATATACATGTTTTATTTATGTTAGTTATATCAAAATTGTAATAGTTAATGATAGATATATAGGATCTTATTCTCCACTTATTTGAGCTTTGTTCTGTCACTCTTGAAAATTCATATTCTCATACTTTCTTAAATAAGAAGTAGACTTAGTTTAGGGTATGATTTAATTATAAACAAATCAGAGGGGTTAGTGAGTAAGTGGTCTTAACCCAGGGGCGGACCCAAGAGGGGGCGAACACACCCCTTAAAAAAATAGTGTATTTTATAAGTAAAATTCTCGATCGCACCTCTTGAAAATTTGGCTGAACCACTTGTTCGCACCCTTTGAAAATAATTCATGGGTCTACCACTCCTTGAACCTAAAGGATCGAATTGGAAATTTTCATTTAAAACAAATTGTGACTATCCGAAGCGCCAAGCGTTAGTCTCTGGTCAACTCCGTCTGGCAATTAAGGTATCTATTTTCACCCCTATCAAACTTTAAGCTCAATAACAACACAGAAAAATAATATGATAAATGGAAAAGATTTGAGTATTTGGTCTTTGAATTCATGTATCCGTCTAAATTGTTTTTTATTATAAAAAACGAACCATGCACACCTTTGGCAATGAATGTGTTCTCTGTCGTATCGCGCGTAGTAACTAGTAACTGTAAAATGGTATACAAATAAGGGGGTACACAGTCTGAATCCAAAAAAATGTGAAACATTATGTTACCCTCTCCTTTATAAGAGCTCAAATTATTAATTTCCTTAAAAATAGTGAATTTGTTATTTCCACAAGGAACAGTCTCCGTTATAAAATAGGTATGCTTAAACTAACAGAGACGTTAAATATAAACCAACTTTAACATGCTTATTAACTAGTGGGTTTCAGGCTGTTTTTCTTCTATTCATAAACCTTTTTTTAAGTAATAACAACTATCACTTTTATATTAGCAAATAGAAAATTTGCACAAGTCGGATAAAACACAACTTGAAGAAAAAAAAATCCTTGGGCATAGTTGTTCAACCTATGATAAGTAAAAATCCTTGGGCATAGTTATAACTTATCGATCACACCTTGTTGGATCGATCACACCTGCTTTTTTACGTATCGATATGTATAAGTTGTCTTCATTTCATCTTCATTTTCTTGTCGATACGAATGTCTATCGACAACAATCATCAGCAATGGTTTGGTGATAACTCTCTTCATCAATAGAAACCATTTCACCAATCAGTAGGAACAGTTATTGTATCAACTGCCATCGGTATGATATATTTGCTTTGCCTTTTGGTTTATCATTTTATTACTTTAACGTTGTAAGAAAATAATACAAATGCTTATAGTTTTGAAAAATAAAACTATTTCAAGAAAGTAAAAACTGTGAATATAAAACAAAAGGAAAAATCTTTTCTAATAACCAATAAGCCCAAACCTGGATCTACAAGGTACAAACAACAAAATCTGATCAAGACTGAAACCGAAACAACAAAGAACAATTTTACACCCAAAACAGTTGATAAAACAAACATATGTTACAAACAAACGGTAGTTCAACATCATTCAAACCACCTACTGCAAAGGGATTCTTGAAAAAGATAAATCCAGTTGCACCTCTCAAACACTATAAATACTACAGATCCCTTCCTAAAAAACGGACATGAAGCCTTATGGTTTACAACCACCAGCACCGCCTGATGATTAGTGGTAGGAATGTCCAGGCTCACTGTGATCAGAGCTAGCACTGCTGCTTGTTGCAAGAGGAGAGTCTGAAGCACTCATAGTTCGGGTTTTACCAGACTCTGGTCTCACACTGTACACGGAAGAAGCAGGAACTTTTGTGATCGATGCTCGCATGTTCCCGGGCATGCTTCTCCTTATGTCCTGCATATAAACATCATTCATTTTCATTAATACAAATGAAGCATAAATATTGAAATCGAATAATTACAGTGGCAGTTTTTTACCAACATGAACATAGTCAGTTTTTGAATTGTCATATCTAACCCGTTTAATAAACAGGTTATGTTTGGGTTGACATGTTTAACCTGTTTAATTAAACATATCGAAACATTAAACTAGAATAAAAATAAAAAATATAATAGAGTCGTACCAAATGTCTTAAAGCCATATCAAACGATTTCTTTGACAACGATCTTCCAAATCCTGAATTATCTTGGGACACAGATAACTTCCCAGATGCATTATCCGGATCAGACATGTGGTCTTGCTTTGGTGGAGCCAGCTTTCTCATGTTTACAACCCTCTCAACCATTTGGGTCCCCATCAAGACCGGGTTTACGTCATCATCCCCATTAGAATGTCCACGACTTCTCGTCATCACAGATTTCACACCACCGTTGGATGATCGTAGAGTTGGGGTTGAAGATCTTGATGCTGACTTGGCAGAAGCAGTTACAGATGGTCGTTGAGTTGGGGTCGAAGATCTTGATGCTGACTTGGCAGAAGCAGTTACAGATGTTCGTTGAGTTGGGGTCGAAGATCTTGATGCTGACTTGGCAGTAGCAGTTACGGATGGTCGTTGAGTTGGGGTTGAAGATCTTGATGCTGCTGACTTGGCAGAAGCAGTTACAGATGGTCGTTGAGTTGATGTCGAAGATCTTGATGCTGCTGACTTAGCAGAAGCAGTTACAGATGGTCGTTGTGTAGGGGTTGAACATCTTGATGCTGACTTGACAGGAGCTGTTACAGAGGGTTGTGGAGTTGGAGTTGAAGATCTTGATGCTGACTTGGCAGTTACAGACGATCGTTGAATAGGGGTTGATGATCTTGATGTGGACTTACATGTGGGTGCAAGTACTGGTAGTCGGGGCATAGGGGTTGTGGACCTTTTTATAGGGGCCACTGGCTTCGTTGCTGCAGCAACAGTGGCTCGAGATGTTGGAGTGGATGATCTCGGCGGTTTTGTTAGTGTAGGCCGTGTTGTTGGTGTTGCAGGTCTTGATCCTGTTGATGGAGTCTTTCTTGATGGTGATGGCCGCCTGATGGTACGAGAAGGTTTGACACCATTGGATGAGGATACTAGAGGTTTAGGTGATGCATCGGTTGTTGAAGTACCATCTGCAGGAGGATTTTCTAGCTACAATGATGATATAAAGATTGTTATTTAAACAATATATTGTTCAACACGCTAGTTATTAATTAAAAAGATAATAATTTTTAGGTAAAACGTGTTTCGGATCAACACAACCTGACACGTACTAAATTTTACCAGTAGAAGAGAATGGGACTAAAGTCAGTAGTGTTCTTACTTTGGACTCTGGAGAAATAGATTGACCATTAGATATCGGAGTGTGATCATTGAGGGTGATCCGTTCTTCGATTTCCGGTGCGGGTAGCGGGTGACGAGGCGGGGAAAGGAGCCTGAGTGCAAACATATTGTTCATTCACAATGATTCATGCTAGAAATAGATGTAGTTTTAAGAATTATCATACGTTAAGGTCTGATTCGGCTAGTTTTGTCAAAACTTCTAGCCATGTTGAATGGGTTTGTTGGACCTGCCAGTTTTAGCAGTTTGGTGGTTTGAACCAATTTTTGTTTTACCTTTTCTTTTTCAAAACCGCTAATTTGTGTTGAAGTTTTCTAAAACGATATAAAAGGTTCTTGAATATCATATAAATACATAGCTGCATATTTCAAAAAAAAATAAAATTAGGTTACACAACAGGTTCTAAGTTCCAAACAGTCGGCCAACCGTTAAAACACCAAACTGCGAAACCCAAACCGTACATATCTTGAACCTAGCGATTTGCTACGGTTTGTTAATTTAATCGGTTTCAACAGTTTATGAACACCCATAAAGGAAATCTATACATATTACAGATACTTCTCTAAGCTAATTATATGCATATTCATTCCATCCTTAAAATACTGCAACATTTTATTAGGCGCATAAATTTATAAAATTATTGGACCAAGTCAAACATCTTAAACCCTTCAATAAGGACAAACTGCTATAAATATAATACTTGCCATGTTCAAAGTGCACTTGCATGTTAGCATGGAACCCTTTTTGGACCTAAATGAAGTACACACTACACACAAAATACTACAAAGTTGTATTTGATGAGCTAGTAACATACAAGATAAGGGTATATGCTATTAACATCAAGGGTGGTCCATTTCTGAAAAGAAATAGACAGCAAATGGGCCAAGAAAAAAGTAAATTATTTTTTCCAGAGCCTGTGTCTACATATTATGCATGAAAGGTTGTACCTTTCTCTTGATTTAGTTATTTCTGCTCTGGAAAAAGGGATACCCTGACAAAATTTACCAAAGCAGCTACAAGGCTTACCAATCATAGTCAGTGATATTGTTCAAAGAATTCAATAAGTCACCAGCACCAGAATCTTGACCATGTATTGTTGATTTTGTTTCAGGCTTCAATGGGCTCACAGGAGCAGATTCTGCACATACATTATTAAACTGTCATTGTCATTTTTAACAGAAAAGTAATTATACTACTTTGCATTTCAGAGGTTTATTTATTGCCTGTGTTAACTCAGGTGTTTATCTAGATCATCATTTGATAAAATTCATAAAAAAGCATACGCATTTCACCGTTTAAAATGGTTACACGCCTATGAAGAACGTCTCCTGGATTTATATATCTAAATGCCGTGGTTTAAGGCTAAAAAGACAAAATCAGGCAGCTTGATTCTCATATTACCACGAGATTCTCACGATTTGGTCAGATGGCTTTTTGGTAAAAAGTGAGTTAAAATTACCATTTAAGTGATATTCCCCTATTTATAACCAATGTATGCATCAGTCAAAAACTTATGGTACAATATAGTACATTCCGATATAATTGGTAATCAGAAAGGAGGATTACGTGGGACAACCGACCCACAGTTTGCTTAGGATTCCCGTGTAACGGTCAAGATGGTGTCAAGATGTTGCTGGAGTGGGACATGCTTTGTAAGCTGTGTCCTTGTTGCTTGTACCATTTAATGGTCCCACTACAACTAAGAAAGCTTGAGAATAAACAAAGACATAACTCCACTCACTATTCTCATTGGTACACAAGTTCAAAAGCCATCAAGTTTAAGTTTGGATGAACATGCTTTGTATTTTAACTAAAAAACAATATGGTATCAAACTTTACAGCATATAATTAGATTAATGCTACAATTTAGTCTCGCATAGATCCATATAATCTCGAATCCAAAAAGGTTCTCTTTTAGTTTTGAAATTCAAATATAGTACTTTATTGATTTTAATATAACAAGGATTCATAAATTGGAAACTATCACACAGCCTAAATCACACCAATCTTTTCACAAGAAACTCTAGCATATCTCTTGGTGTTGTCACTCGGCGTCAGATCGCTTATTGATACTCTCGGTTAGTTCTTCATCATCACCAAATGTCCAGAATATTACCCTTTTATTACCAGTTTTCACTGAGAAACCATCATAAATGCATATTGAAGGTTTAGGTTCTCCATAGCACACAGAATGGATCCAACCTTCAATACGAGTGAATCCGTACCCATTTTATTCACTCAAACCCCGACAACATAGTAGGTTGGAACTAGTAACACATTACAACTGAAGAAACTAGAAAGTTTAATCTTGAAGACTTGAGCATAGACGTTCTCAATACAAGCTTATAAGTTGTATATGTAGTAGTACATACTTCTGGTCTATTATTATTTCTGTATATGTTAACACCTACAATATAATTATACGTTTTCAAGAGCTAAAAGCTAATGTTCAAAGTATCAAATACTGATTTAAGACTTATTTAAACTAGTAAGAAGATGCAGCAGAAAGAACAAATATATACCTAATGCAACACGAATCTGATTCGATTTCTGAAGAACATCTAGATTCAAGTTGACTCCACTAAAATCAACGAA
>JARYGA010060131.1:0-54217 GCA_030545235.1 Helianthus tuberosus | reverse complement strand
CGCGCGTAGTAACTAGTAACTGTAAAATGGTATACAAATAAGGGGGTACACAGTCTGAATCCAAAAAAATGTGAAACATTATGTTACCCTCTCCTTTATAAGAGCTCAAATTATTAATTTCCTTAAAAATAGTGAATTTGTTATTTCCACAAGGAACAGTCTCCGTTATAAAATAGGTATGCTTAAACTAACAGAGACGTTAAATATAAACCAACTTTAACATGCTTATTAACTAGTGGGTTTCAGGCTGTTTTTCTTCTATTCATAAACCTTTTTTTAAGTAATAACAACTATCACTTTTATATTAGCAAATAGAAAATTTGCACAAGTCGGATAAAACACAACTTGAAGAAAAAAAAATCCTTGGGCATAGTTGTTCAACCTATGATAAGTAAAAATCCTTGGGCATAGTTATAACTTATCGATCACACCTTGTTGGATCGATCACACCTGCTTTTTTACGTATCGATATGTATAAGTTGTCTTCATTTCATCTTCATTTTCTTGTCGATACGAATGTCTATCGACAACAATCATCAGCAATGGTTTGGTGATAACTCTCTTCATCAATAGAAACCATTTCACCAATCAGTAGGAACAGTTATTGTATCAACTGCCATCGGTATGATATATTTGCTTTGCCTTTTGGTTTATCATTTTATTACTTTAACGTTGTAAGAAAATAATACAAATGCTTATAGTTTTGAAAAATAAAACTATTTCAAGAAAGTAAAAACTGTGAATATAAAACAAAAGGAAAAATCTTTTCTAATAACCAATAAGCCCAAACCTGGATCTACAAGGTACAAACAACAAAATCTGATCAAGACTGAAACCGAAACAACAAAGAACAATTTTACACCCAAAACAGTTGATAAAACAAACATATGTTACAAACAAACGGTAGTTCAACATCATTCAAACCACCTACTGCAAAGGGATTCTTGAAAAAGATAAATCCAGTTGCACCTCTCAAACACTATAAATACTACAGATCCCTTCCTAAAAAACGGACATGAAGCCTTATGGTTTACAACCACCAGCACCGCCTGATGATTAGTGGTAGGAATGTCCAGGCTCACTGTGATCAGAGCTAGCACTGCTGCTTGTTGCAAGAGGAGAGTCTGAAGCACTCATAGTTCGGGTTTTACCAGACTCTGGTCTCACACTGTACACGGAAGAAGCAGGAACTTTTGTGATCGATGCTCGCATGTTCCCGGGCATGCTTCTCCTTATGTCCTGCATATAAACATCATTCATTTTCATTAATACAAATGAAGCATAAATATTGAAATCGAATAATTACAGTGGCAGTTTTTTACCAACATGAACATAGTCAGTTTTTGAATTGTCATATCTAACCCGTTTAATAAACAGGTTATGTTTGGGTTGACATGTTTAACCTGTTTAATTAAACATATCGAAACATTAAACTAGAATAAAAATAAAAAATATAATAGAGTCGTACCAAATGTCTTAAAGCCATATCAAACGATTTCTTTGACAACGATCTTCCAAATCCTGAATTATCTTGGGACACAGATAACTTCCCAGATGCATTATCCGGATCAGACATGTGGTCTTGCTTTGGTGGAGCCAGCTTTCTCATGTTTACAACCCTCTCAACCATTTGGGTCCCCATCAAGACCGGGTTTACGTCATCATCCCCATTAGAATGTCCACGACTTCTCGTCATCACAGATTTCACACCACCGTTGGATGATCGTAGAGTTGGGGTTGAAGATCTTGATGCTGACTTGGCAGAAGCAGTTACAGATGGTCGTTGAGTTGGGGTCGAAGATCTTGATGCTGACTTGGCAGAAGCAGTTACAGATGTTCGTTGAGTTGGGGTCGAAGATCTTGATGCTGACTTGGCAGTAGCAGTTACGGATGGTCGTTGAGTTGGGGTTGAAGATCTTGATGCTGCTGACTTGGCAGAAGCAGTTACAGATGGTCGTTGAGTTGATGTCGAAGATCTTGATGCTGCTGACTTAGCAGAAGCAGTTACAGATGGTCGTTGTGTAGGGGTTGAACATCTTGATGCTGACTTGACAGGAGCTGTTACAGAGGGTTGTGGAGTTGGAGTTGAAGATCTTGATGCTGACTTGGCAGTTACAGACGATCGTTGAATAGGGGTTGATGATCTTGATGTGGACTTACATGTGGGTGCAAGTACTGGTAGTCGGGGCATAGGGGTTGTGGACCTTTTTATAGGGGCCACTGGCTTCGTTGCTGCAGCAACAGTGGCTCGAGATGTTGGAGTGGATGATCTCGGCGGTTTTGTTAGTGTAGGCCGTGTTGTTGGTGTTGCAGGTCTTGATCCTGTTGATGGAGTCTTTCTTGATGGTGATGGCCGCCTGATGGTACGAGAAGGTTTGACACCATTGGATGAGGATACTAGAGGTTTAGGTGATGCATCGGTTGTTGAAGTACCATCTGCAGGAGGATTTTCTAGCTACAATGATGATATAAAGATTGTTATTTAAACAATATATTGTTCAACACGCTAGTTATTAATTAAAAAGATAATAATTTTTAGGTAAAACGTGTTTCGGATCAACACAACCTGACACGTACTAAATTTTACCAGTAGAAGAGAATGGGACTAAAGTCAGTAGTGTTCTTACTTTGGACTCTGGAGAAATAGATTGACCATTAGATATCGGAGTGTGATCATTGAGGGTGATCCGTTCTTCGATTTCCGGTGCGGGTAGCGGGTGACGAGGCGGGGAAAGGAGCCTGAGTGCAAACATATTGTTCATTCACAATGATTCATGCTAGAAATAGATGTAGTTTTAAGAATTATCATACGTTAAGGTCTGATTCGGCTAGTTTTGTCAAAACTTCTAGCCATGTTGAATGGGTTTGTTGGACCTGCCAGTTTTAGCAGTTTGGTGGTTTGAACCAATTTTTGTTTTACCTTTTCTTTTTCAAAACCGCTAATTTGTGTTGAAGTTTTCTAAAACGATATAAAAGGTTCTTGAATATCATATAAATACATAGCTGCATATTTCAAAAAAAAATAAAATTAGGTTACACAACAGGTTCTAAGTTCCAAACAGTCGGCCAACCGTTAAAACACCAAACTGCGAAACCCAAACCGTACATATCTTGAACCTAGCGATTTGCTACGGTTTGTTAATTTAATCGGTTTCAACAGTTTATGAACACCCATAAAGGAAATCTATACATATTACAGATACTTCTCTAAGCTAATTATATGCATATTCATTCCATCCTTAAAATACTGCAACATTTTATTAGGCGCATAAATTTATAAAATTATTGGACCAAGTCAAACATCTTAAACCCTTCAATAAGGACAAACTGCTATAAATATAATACTTGCCATGTTCAAAGTGCACTTGCATGTTAGCATGGAACCCTTTTTGGACCTAAATGAAGTACACACTACACACAAAATACTACAAAGTTGTATTTGATGAGCTAGTAACATACAAGATAAGGGTATATGCTATTAACATCAAGGGTGGTCCATTTCTGAAAAGAAATAGACAGCAAATGGGCCAAGAAAAAAGTAAATTATTTTTTCCAGAGCCTGTGTCTACATATTATGCATGAAAGGTTGTACCTTTCTCTTGATTTAGTTATTTCTGCTCTGGAAAAAGGGATACCCTGACAAAATTTACCAAAGCAGCTACAAGGCTTACCAATCATAGTCAGTGATATTGTTCAAAGAATTCAATAAGTCACCAGCACCAGAATCTTGACCATGTATTGTTGATTTTGTTTCAGGCTTCAATGGGCTCACAGGAGCAGATTCTGCACATACATTATTAAACTGTCATTGTCATTTTTAACAGAAAAGTAATTATACTACTTTGCATTTCAGAGGTTTATTTATTGCCTGTGTTAACTCAGGTGTTTATCTAGATCATCATTTGATAAAATTCATAAAAAAGCATACGCATTTCACCGTTTAAAATGGTTACACGCCTATGAAGAACGTCTCCTGGATTTATATATCTAAATGCCGTGGTTTAAGGCTAAAAAGACAAAATCAGGCAGCTTGATTCTCATATTACCACGAGATTCTCACGATTTGGTCAGATGGCTTTTTGGTAAAAAGTGAGTTAAAATTACCATTTAAGTGATATTCCCCTATTTATAACCAATGTATGCATCAGTCAAAAACTTATGGTACAATATAGTACATTCCGATATAATTGGTAATCAGAAAGGAGGATTACGTGGGACAACCGACCCACAGTTTGCTTAGGATTCCCGTGTAACGGTCAAGATGGTGTCAAGATGTTGCTGGAGTGGGACATGCTTTGTAAGCTGTGTCCTTGTTGCTTGTACCATTTAATGGTCCCACTACAACTAAGAAAGCTTGAGAATAAACAAAGACATAACTCCACTCACTATTCTCATTGGTACACAAGTTCAAAAGCCATCAAGTTTAAGTTTGGATGAACATGCTTTGTATTTTAACTAAAAAACAATATGGTATCAAACTTTACAGCATATAATTAGATTAATGCTACAATTTAGTCTCGCATAGATCCATATAATCTCGAATCCAAAAAGGTTCTCTTTTAGTTTTGAAATTCAAATATAGTACTTTATTGATTTTAATATAACAAGGATTCATAAATTGGAAACTATCACACAGCCTAAATCACACCAATCTTTTCACAAGAAACTCTAGCATATCTCTTGGTGTTGTCACTCGGCGTCAGATCGCTTATTGATACTCTCGGTTAGTTCTTCATCATCACCAAATGTCCAGAATATTACCCTTTTATTACCAGTTTTCACTGAGAAACCATCATAAATGCATATTGAAGGTTTAGGTTCTCCATAGCACACAGAATGGATCCAACCTTCAATACGAGTGAATCCGTACCCATTTTATTCACTCAAACCCCGACAACATAGTAGGTTGGAACTAGTAACACATTACAACTGAAGAAACTAGAAAGTTTAATCTTGAAGACTTGAGCATAGACGTTCTCAATACAAGCTTATAAGTTGTATATGTAGTAGTACATACTTCTGGTCTATTATTATTTCTGTATATGTTAACACCTACAATATAATTATACGTTTTCAAGAGCTAAAAGCTAATGTTCAAAGTATCAAATACTGATTTAAGACTTATTTAAACTAGTAAGAAGATGCAGCAGAAAGAACAAATATATACCTAATGCAACACGAATCTGATTCGATTTCTGAAGAACATCTAGATTCAAGTTGACTCCACTAAAATCAACGAACAATGACAGATCCTTCTCCTTTATCTCTCCAGATATCATCTCCTCTTGTCTATACTCAACAGACGCCTGCAAAATCTCAACATACATGATTAAATCACCAAAACAACATCTAACCTTGACCTATTTCAACAAAATTTCAGTCTAAATCATAAAAACAACATCTATTAAAAAAATATTGACCTAAATCAATGGAAATCATGAAAACAACATCTATTTAACTAACTTTGACCTAAATCGGACATCACGAACTACATATGCATACAAATCTCACTTTTCAATTACAAACTGAAATGAAAAGCAGCTGAAACACTAATTGAAGATTAGAACTACTTACAGCCATTATATTTATGGAAAAACTGGTGATGGAACTGCAGAATTTTGAAGGAATGAAGCGGTGGATTTGATTGGAGATTGTCTGATTTGGTGATGACAGATCGATATGCGGTGAAGAACACGCGAGAATTGATTTGTTTGGATTCGAAAAGCTTTCACACACACACACACTTCTTTCACATAGAGGTCATGTGCAGTGGTTTTAATATATATATATATATACAGTGCCTCGCTCCACATAAGGGGGGAGACGCCACAATTTGAATTCAATTTGCTGGATGTTGATTCGCTCAAAGCATTATATTTAATATTAATAATTAATAATATGTTTAATTCTAAACTAATTTCAAAAATATTAATAAACCGGTTTTTGAGGTCCAAAACAATAACCGGTTGGGACCGGTTTTTCCAAAAAAAAACGATTTTTTACCGGTTTTAACCGGTTTTTTAATAATCGGTTCGGTTAATAACCGGTTTTTGAAGTCAAGAATAGTAATCGGTATAAAAACCGGCGGTTAAAAAAAACGGTTAAAAAAAAAACGGTTTCGGTTTTTTTCCGGTTTCGGTTCTAAAACCAGTTTTTTTGTACACCTCTAGGTGGGGGGTGATCCCAAAAGAACAATGTTTGTGTGCGACGGACTAGAAGTATACAATGAAATAATCTTCGTTACACCATCTCTAATTGTGCACGTGGAGTGACGTCAAGCCGCCCTCTAAAAGGATTGGGCTAGAGGTGATCCGGTGGAAGGTGTACGTGTGTGGAAGGGATTAAAGGAAGAGAGGGTGGGTTCGGGTTTTAATATTTTCAAGTCGTCTTAACCACCTAGACATCTTCCCTACTACCACACGGAGGAAGTGCGGATGAATCTCCTGTAGGAACTAGGTTCACTTTTTATTAAATATATTACATAATAAATAATAACGAGACTCTCGTTATTTGTGGGAAATTTGACTAGTACAATACCGGTTACAAAAACTAAATAAACGAATATAAAAATAATACAATTGTACCAATCTTGATTCAAGCCAGCGTCTTTGGAAGAACTTCAACCGCATCGTCTTGTACGAACCTCCGCTGCAAGAATGAACAAACTGATGTTGACGGTTTTGGTTGAGGATCGTGTTAGACACGGGGCCCTTAAAACAGATTCCATGTCTCCTCTCAGACGGTCTGTTTCCAGGATACAACAACCGAAGCAGTAGTTGTACTGCCGGAGATGACACTCACGCCCAAGATTGCACCGAGAATAATTTGGTGCTCATAAAATTGGAACAATGTGAAGTTGTGTAAAATTGAGAGTACTCCTCTCAATGAAACATCGAGACTAAAGATAATGTTTATTTTCTTTTATCTATAGTATGAACCACCAAGTTCATATTTATACACCCATAGTTTTAATCTAATTAAAACTAGTAATAAAATAGATATTAATCTTGTCATAATTATAACATTAATCTTGTAATAAACAAAATAATGAATATGACATTAATCTCTAATTAAATGGACTTAAGTGGTTAGTAAAAAACGGTCATATACATCATGACACGCATTAAACGGGTTGTAACAGCTAGCTTGACCAGGTCCTGCCAATTGTTCTGTTACTGTTGCAGACATGTACGCGCGCCTGAAGTGGCTCTTCAGTCCGTGCGCCACATTGTATGGAACCCGCGCATGCGCATGGTGTGCAGACCAGTGCTCCTAGTTACTACTGTAACCTGCGCGCGTGCCATAACTGATCTGCAAACCCATGCAACACACTACATGGACCTTACGCCACGCCATATGGAGCCGCGTGCCACACATATGCCATTGCGCATACCAGGACGCCACCTGGTCATGCGCCATCTATACTTGTGCGCCACATGGATGCCACTACGCATACCAGGACGCCACCTGGTTATGCGCCATCCATACTCGTGCGCATATGTGCGGGTGCAGCACACCCTTTGGTCCCCACTAGTGTTTGCCTTTAAGGAAACAATTACAAGGAGTGCTCCTCCTTATAAACCACTTTAAGTTTTGTCATCCCACCTATGTGGGACAAATTGACAAAACTAATCAATTTTATTCATCTTTGTTTGTTCCAAACATACAACTTCAAGCTTTGATATCTCATTCATCTTAGCTCTATTTGGACATAGTTTGAACACAAACCATAAATTATTATTTATACAACACATATATAAATATTATTGATGTCCAAAATATTTAGTGAAAAACCCTTTTTCACTAAAAATTCCCACAATCCCCCACATGAATGGAAATCGATTAAAACACACAAAATTCCCCGATGAAAACTCGACAGTCGAGTATTGCAGGATAGGTAGGTGTAGCCTTTGAACCTTCCTTTGTGAAGCATACTTAGCCTACTAGGGTTTTGTAGACGTGATGTCCTTGAACAACCCCCCATTTGTGTAAATGACAATATACATTCACACAATATTTTCCCTAGTCGGGTCATCTCCTCATGTTCGTCTCCAATAATGGTCATGGAACACTTTCCTGGTTCTGCGGGAGCTCTAGGAATTATGCCCTAATTACATTCAAAGCGACCACACTTCTCTCCAACATAGGTGATTTCCCTTTAAATCATTAAAAGCATTATGGTTTACTATGATTTACACAAATCATAAAACCACAAATTATGCTTAACCTCACAACAATGTCACTGAATATTATAGGAATGGACTAGGACGTATTTAAACACCCTTTTATAGTTTTAGGGGGATATATGAAACATATAAACTAGCTTATATATAAACATATATATTAGCTACGCCCCCACAGTGACTACCCTTCGGTTCATGATTAAGTTGGCCTATTGAACCTAGATCGTGGGATCTCCAGTCAACTAGGTTAGGTTTCCCTCATGTCCTTTTTTCCATGGCTTTAGTCCCATTCCACAACCTGATCTGTTATAAACCCACTGGTTGTTGGATCCAAAATTATCTTTGACTTCGCTAAGTCACCAACGATAATTTAAATTGCGATCAGTTGTTCTAACGTGTTCTTGACTCGCTAGTCACTTTTTCCTTTTAGTCAATTCATAAGACTTATAACTCGTGATCTCAACCTGGATCCAGTTATGTACCTTGTCTTAGAATGACATGAAACTCAATTCATGGCTGGACACGTTTTCACCATGCCTTTGGTGTGTCATGACTGACATCTTACTAGATTTTGAATCTAACCAATTGCCATTCGAGTCCAATCTACTCGATTGACTCCAACCATTGTGTACTCCACTTGGTCATGTGTTTGCAATATATGCAAGTCACCCCCACATTTAAGTGTAATTGGATAGCATCCAAATGGGGCGATGAAAGGTTCTCCCTTTCATTTCGAGTTTGAGAAAACTTCTCAACTACCATTTCCACATTCAAATGCAAGTCATCCCCACATTTAAGTGTAATTTGGATAGCATCCAAATAGGGTGATGAAAGGGTTTGTTTCTTAAATGGCCTCCTCCCCCCCACATTGCTTGCATTTTAATGAAGTTATATTTATAGTTTTGTTTAGCACAAAATTCGTTCTTGTATCATCACATATTTTGAATGTTTAAAGTTAATTTAATCTCCGTCGAGCATATAAATTAACAAGTATTAGTCTAGCATGCTTTAGACTACAATACTCTAGCATGTGAACAGAAGATGCATCATTCTGATTCTTCACAGCCTTAAGATATAACGCACTATCTCTTTCGAACATTCGTTTCTTAGTTTAAACACAATAATGAAATTTTATTTCACCATTCCAAAACCATCGGTTTTTAGGAAGGCCTCAAAACCATAGTTAACTTCATCCATTAGGATCATAACTCGTTTGCCTTTTTATCTCCAAGGCTTCACCATTGACTTCCTAAAGACTTAAACATAAGTCTTAATCCAAGTCATTTTGATGAAAAATATTTGTATAAAATCACTTGAGCCTTGAGATATAGCCAATTAGATTGACTCTCAACAACAAATGTCACACCCCAACTGATGGCGGAATCATCGGGGCATGGCACTGAGCGAAACAGATTGTCCAGAAGTTTCCATAACAACTATCATTACCATTCAATTTAAATAATACGTCCCATACCGTATCTCAAATAGTTAAATAATTATTACAGACAAGCATCAAGACAAGTATTCTGTTCCGACAACTCAGATTTAAACATAGCAAATTTATTTGTTGGTTTCTAGGACTCCTTCCCTAGCCTCAATTTCATCACCAGCAAGTTAAGCACAGAAACAACCTAAGCAACTGTCACATACGTTAAAATAAAGTCAATACATATAATGTAAAGGTGAGCATACAAGTTTGATAATAGCATATAGAGTTCGAATTCGTTTACGCATAACCAGCACGTACACATAGTGAAATGAAGCACGTTAGTTATCGACATAGATCCATCGATACCAATGACTGCGGATTGACTGCCCGAGGCAGTTCGCAATACATGATTACCACCATAATCCATGCAAGTAAAAGATCCTTAACAACCCCCGCATGAACGGGTGCTGAATCCAAACTATAGTACTATTGTTGCAAAGGCAGGTAGACAGCATTCCATGTGTAAACATAACAAACAAGCATTCATAAGCCACGTATAACATGCATAAATGGTTTAGCGTTAAAATAGCTTGAGTAGTGTGATAGTTGTAGTTTGAATATTCGTAACGTATGTAACACCCAAAAGTGCTAAAAGCAAAAAGGGTTCGAGTATACTCACAGCGATTATGGATTGAAGGGAGCGCTTTTCAGCGAGTACGGTTAGCCTGAATAGATTCGATAACGTAACGACAAGTGGCGCGTAAAACAGTACATAGTGAGAGTGGGTAGGATGACTGATCGTGCGGATGGGTCATCCGTGCGGATTGGCTATCCGTGCGGACTGGCTATCCGTGCGGACTAGTAATCCGTGCGAGTGGTAATCCGTCCGGATTAGTCACTCGTGCGGATTGTTATCTGTGCGGACAAGTTATTCGTGCGGATTAGTAATTCGTCCGGACGAGTCACTCGTGCGGATAACATGTTCGTGCGGATAACTACTCGAGTGGATTGTTTCTTCCTATGGGTGAGATGTGTTTGTGTATAATGGCTTGTCCTTTGAAGTTTTCGTTGTAGCATTTAGAAAACATCTAAGTATCTCTACCCTTCAAGCCGGTCGCGCGGACCACAATCCGTCCGGATGGTAATCCGTGCGGACACGTCTCTAAGGCTGAGTCACTTGATGAAATTAATGGAATCCGTCCGGATGGTAATCCGTGCGGACAGTGGTAATCCGTCCGGATAGTTTGTTCGTACGGACAAAGACAATCCGTCCGGATAGTCTGTTCGTGCGGACAACTTGTCCGTGCGGACGAACATTGCTTGAAATTGTTTAAGGTCTTAGTATCTCATGATCCGAAGAGTAATCCATTCAGAGGTCGTCCGTCCGGATTGTTCATTCATCGATACTCAAACCTCGTTTTGAATGTGGGTCCCAAGTGTAGCTCGTCCGGGTGACAACCCGTCCGGATCGTATGTCCGTGCGGATAACTTACTCGTGCGGACAACTTCCCCGTACTGGTTGTTCCGTCCGGCCACCCTTGGTCGTTCTATCGAGACGTTCTGATTACGTGGCAACCATTTGGAATCCATCCTTCCCGCATGACCAAGCCAGCCAGGAATCACCCTAACTCGGCATGTCGGCGGTTTAGAACGGTCATTCCGGTCTAACCTGAAATCAGGTGTCTTGCGGGTAGAATCCAGATTTGGGACTAGTGCATCACTAATATTGGATGGAAGACTAGAACTGATCCGATTCGTATCGTTTTTTAGGGTAAAAGAAGGAGAAAACTTGTTTATTTCTTTCAACTCTTTCATCCTATAGAAAAGTTTAGATTTAGGCGAAGTTGTTGTGAAATCTTGTGGAAATCGTTCAGATCCGAGTTATTCTTGGTGGAATGAGGTCACACTTGAAGTTCATGAGAACTTCTTGATGACGTCACCCTAGAACACCTCAGATCTTGATGATTTCATGGTTAAAAGTTGAGATTTGAAAGATGGAAAGGTGTAGATGTGTGTATAGATCAAGAATGTACAAGATTTAGAGCAATATCTTACCTGGATTGGGAGAAATCGGAGAAAAGGTGAAGAATGCGTGCTGGTCGGACGTCACTTGCCAAAAGTGGAAAGTTGGGAGAGTGACCCGGGTATTTATAGGATGCTAAAAGGGGAAAGGGGTGATCCGTGCGGATTGTAGGTCACCCGGATGGGTTATTCATGCGGACCGGTCATCCGTGCGGACTGGCAATCCGTGCGGATGGACCATCCGTCCGGATGTAGACTGAATGGTGCGTTCGGGTGCGATGACGCTTCGGTTTCGATTTGCGAGCGATTCAATAGGGTTTCCTAGTCAAATTACTTTCAGTCCCAACTACTTCGTATATAACATGGTTTGACTCGGAATTCGGGTTCGGGTTCGTTTACATTTGAGTTAGACTTCGAGTTAGACTTCGAGTTCGATTGAGTTCGCTTGATTATCACAACAAAACATAAATAAACATGCACAGGTAACACGTAAGGCACACACACACGTATAAATGACAAGTAAAATACATAGCTTGAGTTACGATTTGATGTCGATTCGATTAGTATAGCTTGATTTTCGGTTGATTAACTTTATTGCATTGTTACTTCCTATAGTTCACAGTCGCGAGTCGATTGAAATACGGTTAACATGATTCGATTATTATAATGTACGACACTTACTCCACATAATATAAATAAAATAAAAATATTTCTACGAGTCAAGTTGCGCGAAAACACGGGGTGTTACAACAAAGCATTCACGTATGCCTATAGTGATATATACATTTACGTTGTTGTTTCATTAATACCATGTATTGGGATACTCTCCCAAATTGAGGACCAAGCCTCCACATAGTTTAAACAACATTGATGGTAGTAGAAGCATCTACAAGTCCATCACTATTGTAAAATTCCGTTAATAAATTTGCTAAATTTATTAAAATCATTTACAATAATAACATATATTTCTTCCATATGTTATATTCTTTGAAAACTTACATATGCATTTCCATGTTGATGCTCTCAACATTAGATGACATATCTTGTTTTCGTGCATTTCATCTCAAACCATGCACCACGTTTCTCACGAACTCGTTATACGTTTGATGTTTGATTTGTGACTTATTACATAAGTCATGATCACAACCCGCTCGTTGTGTTCGTGTAAATTAGTTTTTACACTTTGTATCAAAATGTGTATCCTTTTGACAACTTATTAGTAGTCCAAAATAACGGATACACCAATGATATCTAAAAATCAAATCCCGAAGTGTTATTATTTTCAACACACTTTAGAACGAAATAAACGCAATTACATCGTTCTGTCATGTTTTGAGGTACTCCCTCAATGGAACACGTATAACTTGTTTCGTCTTGAAACTCTAAACTTGAATAATCACAAGTTGTCCAAAATATAAAGTTGTTTACAATTGACTACTCGCAAGTAGTTAAGCAACTTATTATGTCTATAACAACATCGAGATGTTTTTCACAAAATAGTCTTTCCAAGACAATTATATGGTTCAAGACGTTATACTTCTCGTGGAAGTATCGAATCACTTGTAATTCACAAAGACATGTTTTATTCGTTCAAAACATTTCTCGTTTTTGCAAGCGTTTTAATATTAAACTATATATTTATGTTTTGATTACAAATCAAGACAATAAACCTAATAATAGTTTGATAAATAAAACAATTTCAAACTCGCTCGTTTGAAAATAAAACGAATACACATCGTTTTAATAAATGGTTTATCATATTCAAACCATTTCTAACCGCTGTTAGATAATAATGATTATCAATCGTTAAAATGAGTGGTTTGTACGAGAACCAATTCTAATATGCTAATTAGAATTTAAATGTCGAACAAACATTCAAAATATTCGGTTTTTATAAAGTAAACCGCTTCTAACGCGCTCGTTAGAAATAAAACGAATACAATTATTCACTTTTGGTTTATTTAAATGAACGTTTTCTAACACGCTCGTTAGAAATGAACACAAATCTTTTCTAACACGCTCGTTAGAAAATATATATAAACGATTACAAATCATCTTAATAGTTTATCATAGTTAACCCGGTTCTAACCCGCTCGTTAGAAATTAAAGATTCCAAATCGTTAAAATAGTTGGTTATAAGATAAACTAATTCTAATACGCCCATTAGAAAATTAGACGATTATTTATTGCCATAAGCCGTTTTTAGTTTATATAAAATAAACGTTTTCTAACCCGCTTGTTAGAAATAAACAATTGACAAAGTTGTTAAATCGTTTCTAACACGCTCGTTAGAAAATAAACAACTATCAAACTCTTTAAATCGTTTCTAACACGCTCGTTAGAAATAATCGATTACAAAATTTGTTTCGAAGTTTATAAAAAAAATTTATAAACTATTACTAATACGCTCATTAGAAATAAACAAATAAAAATCGTTTAAACATATGTGGAAAAATCCGTTTCTAACTCGCTCGTTAGAAATTTAATAGTTTAGACGAAACCGTTACAAGGTTTATTATCCAAAACAATTGTCTCCAACACGCTCATCCGTAATTATTTGAAATAATAATATTTTCTAACATGCTCGTTAGAAAATCTAAACGTATATTTTCTAGCACGCTTGTTAGAAAATCTAATCGTCTTTTAACAAGTTAGTTTTATACAATCATCGTATCTAACACGCTCATTAGATATAAAAGATGATATTAAAACTTATCATTCTATACAATTCTAACACGCTCGTTAGAGATATAAAAAGTTTTAATGTCGTTATTCTTTCAACAACGTTTCTAACACGCTCGTTAGAAGATATTAAAACTAGTTATTTTAAAAATAATTACTTTCTAAAATGCTCATTAGAAAATAAATATATTTCAAGACTTTTAAAAACCAACATTAATCTCTCAATTATGGTTACTAAAAGCTTATAATAAATAAATTAAACGTTACAAACATTTAATTTGAAAGGGGTTGCCAAATAAAATTTTCTAATACGCTCATTAGAAAATTTAGTATTTCAAAACATATTGAAATACATATTATTTTGTATATGGTTCGGTTTATCTAAACACGAACAAAAACCCATGAACTCCAAAACTTGAATCAAAATGTTCATTTTTGTAACATGGTATTCGGATTAAAGATTGTACTCCAATCATAAAATTAATCCGACTCGTTTGTACTACATATATATTTCCCCAAAATATTTACAAGATTTTTTTTAAATCCCATTAAATATTTTAACTTTCGTGAACCTAAATCCTCGTAGAGAAGGGATTTAAGATTGTAGCAACAATCTTCACGAAAATCTGTTTTAAAATTGTAGGAACTAGGTTCACTTTTTATTAAATATATTACAAAATAAATAATAAATAATAACGAGACTCTCGTTATTTGTGGGAAATTCGACTAGTACAATACCGGTTACAAAAACTAAATAAACGAATATAAAAATAATAAAATTGTACCAATCTTGATTCAAGCCAGCGTCTTTGGAAGAACTTCAACCGCATCGTCTTGTACGAACCTCCGCTGCAAGAATGAACAAACTGTTGTTGACGGTTTTGGTTGAGGATCGTGTTAGACACGGGGCCCTTAAAACAGATTCCATGTCTCCTCTCAGACGGTCTGTTTCCAGGATACAACAACCGAAGCAGTAGTTGTACTGCCGGAGATGACACTTACGCCCAAGATTGCACCGAGCATAATTTGGTGTTCATAAAATTGGAACAATGTGAAGTTGTGTAAAATTGAGAGTACTCCTCTCAATGAAACATCGAGACTAAAGAGAATGTCTATTTTCTTTTAAGAGTAAACTGCCATTTTGGTCCCTGTGGTTTGGCCAGTTTTGCCACTTTAGTCCAAATCTCAAACTTATTACATCTGGGTCCCTGTGGTTTGCATTTTGTTGCCATTTTAGTCCAAATTTCAAATTTGACCAAATTTCCCATTAATGACATGCTATTTTGTCTTTACACTTAGGGGCATTTTGGTCATTTTAAATTTATTATCTCTTTATTATAACTCAATTATAATAAAACCCCTTATCATCATCATCTTCAACCTCATCTCTCAAACAAACATCTCTCTCTCTCTCTCTCTCAACATAAATCATCTTCTTCAAAGTTCCCAAACCACAAACCCACCCTTTCATCTGCAGACCAGTCATCATCTTCATCATCGGCATCATCCTTATCATGGCCGATCAATCCAGACTAGTCACCGGCTACCCCGCCACCACCACCACCACCACCGGCCACCCAACCACCGGCTTCATCATCGTCATCATCATCCCCAAAAATAATCAGCTCTCTCTCTCTCTTCTCTCTCTCTCTCTCTAGCACCACCACCGCCACATTCTCCCTCTTCTCTCTCTCTCTCTCTCTCTCTCTCTCTCTCTCTCTCTATGGTGGTTCAGATCTGCTGATGCTTCCACCGCTTTTCTCGAATTTCCCATTTTACAAGAAGCCCTAATTCCAAAAATCACGAGGATCTGGATTCGTATTTTAAAGGTTAGTGGGTGTTGATTTGGATCTGTTTGTTTCTGATTGTGATCTGGTTGTGGTTAATTTGGTGCTGAAGTAAGTGAATTGTGTAGGTTAGGGTTTAATTGGATTAATTTGTTTAGATTTGGTTGTTTGTAGGTTTTGGATAACTTGTTGTTAGGTTTTGTTTAGTTTGTATCATCGGTGAGTAATTGGATATGATTTGCTACAGTTAGGGCTTTTGATTGAAAACAGTTAACTGTTTCGTTTGCTGCAGTTAGGGCTTTTGATTTGCTGCAGGCGGTGATGTTCTTGAAGATGATGTTCTTGATTTTCTGGGTTTTGATGATGTTTGAAGATGAACGAGGTCTGGGTTTTGATGATGTTCTTGAAGATGATGCTCTTGATTTTCTAGGTTCTTGATTTTCTTGAAGATGATGTTCTTGATTTTCTGGGTTTTGATGATGATAAAAGATGATGTTCTTGAAGATGATGTTATTAATTATTGAAATGTTATAATAAATTGACATGGACCAAAATGCCCCTGCACTAAAGGACAAAATACTCAGTTTTCAACTCTCAAAATAGAGGGTTTTTGGATTTTGGACTAAAATGGCAACAAAATGCAAACCACAGGGACCCAGATATAATAAGTTTGAGATTTGGACTAAAGTGGCAAAACTGGCCAAACCACAGGGACCAAAATGGCAGTTATGTAAAATTGAGAGTACTCCTCTCAATGAAACATCGAGACTAAAGAGAATGTCTATTTTCTTTTAATTATAGTATGAACCACCAAGTTCATATTTATACACCCATAGTTTTAATCTAATTAAAACTAGTAATAAAATAGACATTAATCTTGTCATAATTATAACATTAATCTTGTAATAAACAAGATAATGAATATGACATTAATCTCTAATTAAATGGACTTAAGTGGTTAGTCAAAAACGGTCATATACATCATGACACGCATTAAACGGGTTGTAACAGCTAGCTTGACCAGGTCCTGCCAATTGTTATGTTACTGTTGCAGACATGTACGCGCGCCTGAAGTGGCTCTTCAGTCCGTGCGCCACATTGTATGGAACCCGCTCATGCGCATGGTGTGCAGACCAGTGCTCCTAGTTACTACTGTAACATGCGCGCGTGCCATAACTGATCTGCAAACCCATGCAACACACTACATGGACCTTACGCCACGCCATATGGAGCCGCGTGCCACACATATGCCATTGCGCATACCAGGACGCCACCTGGTCATGCGCCATCTATACTTGCGCGCCACACGGATGCCACTACGCATACCAGGACACCACCTGGTTATGCGCCATCCATACTCGTGCGCATATGTGCGGGTGCGGCACACCCTTTGGTCCCCACTAGTGTTTGCCTTTAAGGAAACAATTACAAGGAGTGCTCCTCCTTATAAACCACTTTAAGTTTTGTCATCCCACCTATGTGAGACAAGTTGACAAAACTAATCCATTTTATTCATCTTTGTTTGTTCCAAACATACAACTTCAAGCTTCGATATCTCATTCATCTTAGCTCTATTTGGATATAGTTTGAACACAAACCATAAATAATTATTTATACAACACATATATAAGTATTATTGATGTCCAAAATATTTAGTGAAAAACCCATATTCACTAAAGTTTCCAACATGTCCTTCCTTATGGCCTAAAATTACTATAAACAACATGGACAAAGTTGCTGTGTTCTCAACGAAGGTCAAGAATGTGAAACGACATCAGTAGAGTGTAGCCGTTTCTCTACCAACTATAAATTATTTATTTTATCTTTGCTAATCTCAGTTTCGATACACGATCAAAGTTCCTAAAACTAAAAGAAAACCAATTAAAAAATTGTATATGTTACAAATATATTTTTCACAACTTTCAACCTTTTTAACATGTTCTACACCAACAATTTTATTACAATAGTAGACGGCTCCAACTTATGAGAGATTAAATCGGATGTCTAAGGAAATACTAGTAACCTGATTGAAGCCGTAACAAGATAGCCTAACAAAATAATAATAACAAGTATATGATATCTTCCTTCCCCTTTTAATTACACATAAAAGTTTCATTTCATCTAACCTAAATTCACTGAATTATAAATGTATATGTAAAAAGATCACATATAATCTTTTAATAATAATTTATTATCAGCAACTTTTAATTACTTGGGTTTATGTATTTCAGTGTTATATAGATTTAACGAGGGCTAACTAACATAGAGTCAGGATGGCCGAGTGGTCTAAGGCGCCAGACTCAAGTTCTGGTCTCCGAGAGGGGGCGTGGGTTCAAATCCCACTTCTGACATTCATTTTTCTTTTTGATTATTTCTATTTTACAACATCAGTGGTAGGAACGTAAAACGTACGATTCATATCACGTACGGTAAAACCAAAGATACACGTCTTTTTTAAATATTATTTTCACCAGCAATAGAATTATACTAACTTCATAAGTCGTAAAGATGAAGTTTTTATGAATTTAAATGCTACAAAATTTCTAATCTATATTAAACAAATATAATTAACTTTATGGTTGTAACATGTGTTCAAGTAAAATATCAAACAACGGGTTGGTCTAATCTTGTATAAAAGGACTAGTATTATTCTGGCGCAATATCGTATATGATGATAAATCTCTTTCTTAGCATGTTAGCTTAACAGTTTAACCATTTCACTCGTGCTTCTTGAATGGAAAGAAACTGTTAAGGAAAGAAGCACTAAGCTACACTCATTATGCCCGACCATTCCAACTCGTAAGTAACTTCATAATCAATGTATATAAATTCAGCTTGGATAGTCATTCCACGCACCAACAAGCGAAAGACCACGCCAATGAACCTAAAAACCGCCTTTCTTGCGAGTGTTTGTCATTAACTCCTCTACCTAGTGGGATATTTCATTTTGAAACCTACTTGGTTAATATTTTCATTCCCCCATGGGATACAAAAAATAAAATAAAAAGATTTTGTGGAATACATAAATTAAAGAGACAGAATCCTATATGGAGGGCCAATTTAAAGCATATTTCACTTGCTCTAGTGAGCCTATCAAAACTATGTTTTCGTTACGGTTCATGCTATTTTGTATAACTCCTTGGTGTATTCGTTACGGTTTCTACCTTTGTCTTTACGAGCTTGGCTCTTTCCGCTCTCTGAGGTTCTTTCTATCTCATAAGAGGCAAGGTTTTCCCGTCTACTCCCTGGGAAGCTAGATCTCGAGCTCTGACTTTTATTTGTAGCATGACTTATAAATGATGAGCATAGCTTAATTTAGCTAATTTTAAACTGAACTTGGAGAAGGTGGAAAAAGAGCGAAGATATGGTCCCAAAAAAAATATTCTAAGGCCTGCAAGAAGATCAAGTTTCATTCGTTGAATATAGAGCCATTTTTTTGAGGGAAACTGACATTCTTGGACTAACTAAGGCACGGAACATATCAACAACAAATTTTGGTACATTTTTATAAAGTAATCTAATATCTCAAAATTGAGGATGCCGTGAATGAAAATTACCTTGTTAAAGTTCAACTTTTTAAACACATAGTGAAACTAAGGCAAATTGTTCAGTTTATGTAGGTGCCTATGTCATCTTTGCATACACTATAACTGCATCAGTTTGCATATTATAAACATATTATTTTGATAATACTCCCGTGTTTTTATATGTGTCGGTTATCAAACTAGTTGTCTAACTGGCCCACTAGTTAGATAAACCATTGAGGGGTTAGAATTGCCAAAGGATCAAAGAAAGAATTTGAGGAACCTGAAGTGTCAAAAACCAAAATTATGCTTTGCTAGAAGCCGTGCAAACCGTACGACATTACCTTGAAGTTGGCGATCCGTGAGGGGTGCCAGCCAGCTGCAGAATCGCTGGCAGCAACAATTTTGCCACAATTTGCCACCTCTTGCGAAACTTTGCCACTTTGAACCCCCTTTTGACACCTCCTATGACACTAATCAACCTCTTAAGCACTTAAGGACAAGCCTTCCTACTTCACTATAATACCTACTTAATCCTTCATAATTCTCACACCAACTCAAAAACACAAAAAGTCTTTGTGAGAGTTCTTCACTTCTGCATACAAGCTCCTCCTCTGAGCATTTGGTGTAGTTCCCTAAGGCTACTTATTCTTTCCTTTAGTTCTTTCAATAGCCAAAAGCCTCATAAGTTAATTTTGTCCGAATGCCAAGAATTGTCAACAATTTGACTTTTCTATTTGAACTTGGATTCTGACAACTTTGGTCAACCAATTTTAAATTAAATCAACCAAATGATCTTCATTATGTAGTGACTTAAACCCTACATTTACATTGCTTGTTCATCATGTCTAAATGGGTCAAAATAGCAAGTTAAACCTGAAATTCTAAAAAGGTCAAACTGCGTTTATTAAATAAACAAAGAATGAACTTTTAAGCATATGTAATATGATATTTAACATCCAAACAGTTTGTACTACATCGAAAAATATGTTCTAACATATTTGACTTGTCACTAAACCATTTTCCCGTCTGAATCCGTACTTACGCACATGACTCGTTAAGATGGCATAAACCATATAAATGAGTCGTAACGGGTCAAAAGCTTTTCAAACTACTTTCAAATCAGAATGTAATGGTATTTAACTATAACACATGAGGTCCTTCACTCGTATGGTTATGAACCACATTCTATCCGTGTAACATCCGTCAAAATTGGATCCTAGAACCTGTCTCGTTTTTGTAACCCGATCCGTTTTCATATTCCATGTAATTTTATTTAATGTTTAAGCAATAAAATGTTTTAGATTCTATGTTTTCATCATACATGTTATCATATGTGGGATTGATAGTCTTATATACGTTTTATACAAGTTTCTAAATTTATTTCCATGTATCTTGAAGCAACCATCCATCTCTCAAGGTCTAAGACTTAGGTTTTTCCTGAAGTTGATCAAAAAACTTTGGAGACTTCGTGAACACATCTAACACTCATATCATGGCCTTCTTATCACCCAAACTTCATTAAATACATGCCCTAAGATAGGACATTATGTTTTGAAAGGTTTAGAGGTAAATGATAGCAAGTAACAAACTCTACATGTTGCATTCTTAGTTTGGAATAAGATAACTTTCGGGTGACTTTCTTGCCAACTTTTCTCCATCCTTGAGATATCATTCTGAACCATTCAAAGCTCCAAGATATACTTGGTATATTAAAGAGAAACTAAGTTCAAATGCTTCATAAAACTAGGCCCAAGTGTCACAAACACAAGTTTTAGAACGTAGCCCTCGACCCGCATCAAGATCCAAGGTTTAAACCCAATTCTCAACACCGTGAATGTTAGATTAATCTCTTCCGTATGCTAGTACCCTGAAAGTAGTGAACATAGGCGACAACTGCGCGCACAATTGAGTTATAACGAAGCGGGAATTGCGAAAACAAGTTTGGCGCGCAAACCCTCTTTTAAACTCGTCCCACATCGCCCAAATTCTATTTTGTTGCTCCCTTTCACACTTATAAATACCCTTGTGGTACGTGTCAAGTGTGTATGGATTTTCACTATATTTTTTTAGTACTTTTTACTCTTTTATCAAGCTTTACATTTATGAAACACGATATAACACTATCACTCTATACAACACGCTAGGGCAAGTGCACCCATCGTAGGCGTAGCATTGTCACACCCTGATTTCCCGGTGGGCCCGGACTTGGGGTTTATGTATGATGATTGATATAGATATTCATATTTAGCACAGCGGAAGTCTTGGATTTTTAAAATTATATTACAAAGTACAAGTGTCTGAAAAGTTTGAAATAATTATATAGACGTAAAGTGTACTAAAAGATCCACAAGCGGATCGGAAATAACAAAAATGAATATATAAAGACTACTTGGCCTTGCTTAGAGTCGCAAATTCCAATATTCATGTACCGAGCAGCTCCAGCCTATTCCGTATTTGCTAACCTGCGCTTAGTCTTTTAAAAATACGTTAGTTTCATTGGTAAATACAATTAACCGACACATTTTGAAAATCTTTTCAAAATGATATTTATACCATTTGGTATATCATTTTATAAATAACTTGGGACAAACTATATCTCTTGTTACCAGTATGATTACATGCTTGTCAATACATATGGGGTCCGGAACTAAACTCTGATACATGATTAACCGACACACAACTTTTTAATAAAAATATGATATAGCATAATAGCGTCTTTCTGGTGTATACTACACCTCGCGCTTAGGTCGTGGCCGCTTGCAATTAAGTGAGTCGTGGATCAGGATCGGCCTTGAGAATTCGTGTACCATGTTCGAGTTCGAAAAAATGTGCCATAGGCCTTAATGAAATTGGGTATTGGGCTCACTAAAGGTCTAAACCTAATGCCAAAGGGGTTAATAACTAATCTAAGCCATAAGAATAGTTTTGTAAGCGGGTCTATGTTGGTGTTTGTATGGGTGTACCCTATTAAAAAATATTTTACGTATACTTATCGGGTTTTTTCATAAAAAAACGTGCTCCTCAAAATATCGGGCCCTAGCCGGTGGTCCTCCCCGCCCACCCCCAGGGCCGGCCATGCCGTGGATATCCAGGACACGGTCGCATTAACCCCCAATGTTTAAGTTATCAAGCATAACGTATTAAAATGGGTTATTTGGATTTTGGACATCATTCGTCATTGATCCCATACCCGACCAAACGGCAAATATTTCGTCGTATCCCAAGCCCGCATAGGGAAAATAGATTAAGAGTATTTACCTGAGCTTATCTTTACAAATCAAAGATATATTAAGCACATCCGTTAATGGAAACAACTAATACCGGCGCAATTTACTGGAGGCTCCTAGTCTGGAATGGACGGAACTATGAACCGTTAGAATGTTAACGGGTCTTATTCAAGTCATAAGACTTGGACCGGTTAACTTATAATAAATAGGTACGGTTCGCTAGATTAAGTGGAGACCGGATAGAATGTGGTTTTGTAACACCCGTCTAATTTTACTTGATTTTAATAATAGATTATACCATTGTAAATAAAAGTTGCTTAATTAACATAAAATTCATACAAGAAGTTCATGAGTAGCATAGACTTTAGTCAAACACGACTAAATTAAAACATTTCAAAAGTTATTTAACAATCATTTACAACCCATAAACCAAGTCTAGTAAAGATTTAAAACATTGCGGAAGCTTGTAAGTAGTGTTCGGTTCTTCAAAAGTTTGCTCGACCATCTTCTGGTTAGTTTCCTTCATCACCTAAGATCAAAACCCCAACAAAATTTAGTTTTGATCAAGTTAAAAGGGTTACAAACAAGTTCCATGAGTCAACATTTAAGAAAAAAAAAATTCCGGAACAAGGGCGTCGCGTGACGCCAAGGGGGCTCGCGCGACGCCTAGCCCCTAAATTCACAGAATGTTTATTTTTCTGATGCTGCACATTCCCAGCTTCAAGTTCAATCAAGTTCCAACTTTAAATAGCCATAACTTTTGACTCGTAAGTCCGTTTTAGGTGATTCTTTTTCCTATGCGTCTGTAAATTCGTTACCGACATGCCTATTACAAATTTCATACCGAAAAATTTGATTACGGACCGAAAGACTATATGTCCATATACAATTATTCGACCCATTCTAACTTAACCATTTTACTACCATTTAACTAGTAAACCTAAGGCGCTTATTACCCTAACTCCGGGGCTTATTGTCACCGGCACTTCATTACCAAACTTATGGCTTCGTGCTCTTGTGACCATTTTTTGCCTCTTCTTTCTACTTACAATATTAATACTACAAGGTATCATGATTCGACCCGTTTGATCCATCTACGGAAATTCTCCATTTTGATGGCTACCAAACGACTACAAACCAATTCTTAACCTACGGATTTAAGTAACATACATGATTGCTACAACCAACACGATTTTATCAACAACACTTAGTTTAACAACAATTCACCAAATGTAACGGATCAAGTTACATACCTTCAAAGTAGGCCTTTCAAACGTGGTTCGCCACCCGCTTGTCCACTTGACGCTCCTGCGCCCGTTCCTATAGAGTTCATTTATGATATGTTTAAAACTCTCTTTAAATCATAATTCACATAATACACCAAAACATCATAATTATGCGTTTAGACTTGGAATTTCAGTTTTAAGCCTTCTTAGAGGCATTTCAACAAACACTTCAAGGGCAGATTTTTACATGATTAAACATCAAATCTCTAGTTTATCATTTAGCCCTATTTTCACATCATTCAACCTTTTTACATGATTGTTAACTTCTAATTTTCTGAAATCACTTCAAAATTGTCAAATTACACTAGATAAACAATCTATTTTCTAGTGTTCATCAAATTACACATAAACCACTAATCACCTACAATGGTGTTCATAGGTTTCACTAAAATTTCATATGATTTCAACTTGTATTTGTCTAGGGTTTGTCCCTAGACACTATAGTTGTTCCTAAATCATCATAATACACACATGCAAACATAATTTCAAATTTTTCCCAATTTCATGAGAATTTCAAGTTGAGAGTTTTCATTAAATTTTACATACCTTGTAATCATCTTGCGATGAGGATCACGATTCTAAGCTCGGATTTCGTTTTGGACCAGATTTGCACCTCCAATTGAGAGTTTTAGTGAATTTTTAGGGTTTGAGAGTGGGGTGTGTCGCCCCCTGCTTGTTCTGATCGACCAGACCCCCAAATGGGGTGTTTGGTTTTGTTTTTATTAAAATTAGTGGCATAAGTTTCAATTTTAACATCATTAGCCCCTCCACTTTTGTTTAACATTTAGTTTTGGTTATTTAACCCTACTTCAAGGCCTTTATAGACTTGTAGTTAACTAGGTTATAATTTACCTAGTTAGTAAATTCTTGTTTATTTATACTTTATAGTTTTAATATAAAGTTTTATATTTTCGGGGTGTTACAAGTCCACCCCCTTAAAAGGGTTTCATCCCCGAAACCGAAGTACGTACCAAATAATGTAGGGTGGAGACGTCGCATCTCCTCTTCGGACTCCCACGTAGTGTCCGAACCTTTCCTATGCTCCCATTTGACCTTGACTTGATTAATCACTTTGTTCCTCAAACTCTTCTCTTTACGATCTAAAATCGCAATTGGTTTTACTGCATAGTTGAGGCTGTTATCCACCTCGATATCATCGTAGTGGATACGAGTAGTTTCGTCTGCCAAACATTTTCGGAGATGTGACACGTGGAATGTGCTATGAATCCCATTCAGCTCCTCGGGTAATTCGAGACGATATGCCATTTTACCAACCCGTTCGATGATTCTGAATGGCCCAATAAATCTTGGGCTCAACTTCCCTCTTTTTCTGAACCGTATCACTCCTTTCCACGGCGATACTTTCAACATTACTTTATCACCCACTTGAAATTCAATCGGCCTGTTTCGTTTATCCGCATACGATTTTTGTCGATTCTAAGCCGCTTTTAGGTGAGCTCGGACCATGTTGATTTTCTCATTCGTAGTTCGGATTATATCAGTAGGTGCTAGCCCTCGTGGACCCACTTATCCCCAACATACATGAGTTCGACATTTTCTGCCATATAACATTTCATACGGGGCCATCTTAATGCTCGTGTGATAGCTATTGTTATATGAAAATTCGACCAAGGGTAGATAGACATCCCAACTACCCCCGAAGTCAATAATGCAAGCCCGCAACATATCTCCCAACGTTTGTATTGTTCTTTCACTCTGCCCATCCGTTTGTGGATGGTAAGCAGTGCTAATGAACAATTTAGTTCCCATTTGTTCTTGGAATTCACGCCAAAAATTCAAAGTAAACCGAGTATCTCTGTCGGACACAATGGATATCGGTACCCCATGACGTGCTATGATTTCATTGGTGTACACCTCTGACATCTTCTCGGATGTATAAGTCTCACGAATCGGAATGAAGTGAGCGCTTTTTGTCAATCTATCTACAACTACCCATATAGCATCAAACCCGCGGTTAGTTTTGGGCAATTTGGTCAACAAATCCATGGTGATTTGTTCCCATTTCCAAACCGGAATTTCCAATGGTTGAAGTCTACCGTATGGTTTTTGGTGCTCCGCCTTGACTTGTAAACATGTCAAGCATTTTTCTACGTACTTCACCACATCTCTTTTCATTCCGGGCCACCAATAGTTTTGCTTTAAATCATTGTACATTTTGGTCGCTCCCGGATGGATGGAATAACGGGACTTATGAGCTTCATCAAGTAGAAGCTTTTAAACTCCACACGTGTTAGGAACCCACATTCTGTTGAAACGTGTTTTCAAACCATGGTTGCTTACTTCAAGATCTTTAACTTGGCCAATAATCCTTTCCTTTCTCCAGTTTTCCGTCTTTACTGCTTCATCTTGTGCTTCTCGAATTCGTTCGAGTAGGCCTGAGGTCACAAAGGGTTGCAATGATTGTACTCGTATCGGTACATAATCTGTCTTTCTGCTTAGGGCATCCGCCACCACGTTTGCCCTTCTGGGGTGATAGTGTATTTCACAGTCAAAATCTTTCACCGTTTCTAGCCATCGCCTTTGTCGCATATTTAACTCCTTCTGATCGAAGAAGTATTTCAAGCTCTTGTGGTCGGTGAATATGGTGCACTTTACCCCGTACAAGTAGTGCCTCCATATTTTTAATGCAAATACCACCGCAGCCAACTCGAGATCGTGTGTGGGATATTTCTTCTCGTGTATCTTCAATTGCCTCGAGGCATAAGCTATCACCTTGACCCGTTGCATCAAAACGCATCCGAGCCCCGATAGTGAAGCATCCGAATAAACCACCATGTCTTCAACTCCGTCCGGCAATGTCAGTACCGGAGCTTGTGTTAACTTCTCTTTTAGCGTTTGAAACGCTCTTTCTTGATCGACACCCCAAATGAACTTTTCTTTCTTTCGGGTTAGCTTTGTTAGCGGTGACGCGATCTTGGAGAAATCTTGAATGAATCTCCTATAGTATCCCGCAAGCCCCAAAAAGCTTCTAATTTCCGAAGGGTTCTTCGGGGGATTCCATTTTGACACGGCCTCGATCTTTGACGGATCCACCAATACTCCGTCGGCACTTATGATGTGGCCAAGAAATTGTACCTCTCGTAACCAAACGGCACACTTAGATAATTTTGCATACAACCTTTCTCGTCTAAGGGTCTCTAACACCTCTTGCAAGTGGTGTGCGTGTTCAGCTTCACTTTTCGAATACACCAAAATATCATCGATAAACACGATGACCGATTTATCCAACATTGGCTTGCAAACCCGGTTCATGAGATCCATGAAAGCCGCGGGTGCATTTGTTAGCCCAAATGACATCACGAGGAATTCGTAATGTCCATATCGCGTACGGAAAGCCGTCTTCATCACATCTTCCTCCTTGACCTTTAGTTGGTGATACCCCGATCTAAGGTCAATTTTTTAGAACCAGCTCGCACCTTGTAATTGGTCGAATAAATCATCTATCCTCGGAAGCGGGTATCGATTCTTTACCGTGAGTTTGTTTAACTCCCGGTAATCGATACACATGCGCATGCTTCCGTCTTTCTTTCTCACGAACAATACCGGTGCGCCCCAAGGAGACACACTCGGACTTATGAATCCCTTGTCAAGCAGGTCTTGAATTTGGGACATCAACTCTTGTAATTCCGACGGTGCGAGTCGGTACGGAGCTTTTGCTACGGGTTTTGCGCCCGGAATCAATTCGATCCCGAACTCTACTTCCCGTTCAGGCGATATCCCCGGTAAATCCTCCGGAAACACATCTTCATAATCTCGTACTACCGGTACATCTCCAATCTTTCGTGATTCTTTTTCGGGCTCATTTGCGTATATCATGAATGCCTTGCATCCTCGCTTCATAAGCTTGTGAGCTTTCAACATTGAGCATACTATAGGGTTGCCTCCTTTTTCGCCATAAATGGTGACTTGTTTCCCGCTCAGAGATGTTAGTTTTATCTCCTTACGAAAACACACGACCTTTGCATGGTGTTGAGATAGCCAATCCATCCCAACGACTACTTGAAATTCTCCCATTGACATCGGGATTAGGTCTATCAAGTATTCCTCATCGTCGATGCTTAATTTGCAGCCTCGACAAACATCACAAACTATAAAACTTTTGTTGTCCCCTATTTCAACTTCTAAGGGCACAGATAATTTCGTCAATACAAATGAAGGATGTCGAATAAATCCATGTGAAATGAAGGATTTATTCGCACCCGTATCAAACAATACACGTGCTGGAATTGAGTTAATTGTGAATATACCTGAAACCACATTGGGTTCTGTCTTCGCTTCAGCCGCGGTAAGTTGGAAGGACCTAGCCTTCGCTTTGGGAGCTTCTGTTGGAGACTCTTTTGTGTCTCTCTTTCCCACCAACTCGGGGCATTCAGATTTCTTGTGACCGGGTTGATAGCACTTGTAACAAACAGAAACTTTTCCGGGACATAGCGATGCAGTGTGCCCCGTCTTCCCACATACCGGACACGGCTTGTCTTTGAAGCGGCACTCACCCTTGTGCCCTTTTCCACATATTTTACAACTTGGCGACCCGCCTTTAGCCTCCACCTTCTTCCCCGATTCAGCAGTTCTAGCTTTCTTTGTAGGGCTTGGATTCACATCTTGTGCCCTCCGCTCACCCCTTTCTACTTGTTTCTTTAACTCTATTTCTCGCTCCCGGACGGTGTTGATAATCTCCGTGAGGGTTTCATACTTTGATGGAGTCATGAACTCACGGTACTCGGCAATCAGCATGTTGTAATAGTAGTATATCTTTTGCTCTTCAGTGGTGACTAACTCGTCACAGAATCTCAGCTTATCCATGAAGATGCCCGTGATCTTATCAATTGTTTCACCCTTTTGTCTTAGCTGGATGAATTCTTCTTTGATCCTGTTAATAACCACTTTGGGACTGTGGTGTTTAAGGAATGGTACCTTAAACTCGTCCCAAGTCATAACCATCACCGCTTCGGCTCTCATTTCCTTCTTTTTGTTATCCCACCAATCCTTGGCTTGATTTCTCAATTGGCCCGTTCCGTAAGCAACAAAGTCACCTATATCACAATGGGTCCGTTCAAACACTCCTTCGACATCACTTATCCATCTTTGGCAAATTATCGGGTCAACCTCCCCGTTATAGATTGGCGGTTTACACACCATGAATTCCTTGTATGAACACCCTTTGCGTTCTCCCGTTTTCTCCTTCATAAGGTTGACAATATCCTCCAACCTTTTAACTCGCTCTTCGACAAGCGACAACACCGTGTTTTGAATTTTGTCTATAAACCCGGATAGACTTCCTTCAATTGCCTTCCCTACCTCTTCGGCAATTATCTCTTTCATTTGTTCGATGCTTGTTTGCACCGGATTATCATCATTTCCATCAGACATCTTGAAACTGAAATGTTTACATTTAAACGTTAAACATTTCATTTATAACATTGCTTCATTTGTTTCGGTTTAGCCAAGTTCCTAACTTGCTTTAACCGTTCACATTTAATGCACTTTCCGGGTTTGAGTGTGTTAACACACTCTTCCCATGCATCTCAATTCCTTTCTCATTTCTTACATAAGACCTAATTTATTAGCATAATAAGTTAATTCTTACCGGACGATTGATCGAGCTTGAACCGAACACTTTGTTGACAACCTTAAGCTCTGATTACCAACTTGTAACACCCGTCTAATTTTACTTGATTTTAATAATAGATTATACCATTGTAAATAAAAGTTGCTTAATTAACATAAAATTCATACAAGAAGTTCATGAGTAGCATAGACTTTAGTCAAACACGACTAAATTAAAACATTTCAAAAGTTATTTAACAATCATTTACAACCCATAAACCAAGTCTAGTAAAGATTTAAAACATTGCGGAAGCTTGTAAGTAGTGTTCGGTTCTTCAAAAGTTTTCTCGACCATCTTCCGGTTAGTTTCCTTCATCACCTAAGATCAAAACCCCAACAAAAGTTAGTTTTGATCAAGTTAAAAGGGTTACAAACAAGTTCCATGAGTCAACATTTAAGAAAAAAAAATTCCGGAACAAGGGCGTCGCGTGACGCCAAGGGGGCTCGCGCGACGCCTAGCTCCTAAATTCACAGAATGTTTATTTTTCTGATGCTGCACATTCCCAGCTCCAAGTTCAATCAAGTTCCAACTTTAAATAGCCATAACTTTTGACTCGTAAGTCCGTTTTAGGTGATTCTTTTTCCTATGCGTCTGTAAATTCGTTACCGACATGCCTATTACAAATTTCATACCGAAAAATTTGATTACGCACCAAAAGACTATATGTCCATATACAATTATTCGACCCATTCTAACTTAGCCATTTTACTACCATTTAACTAGTAAACCTAAGGCGCTTATTACCCTAACTCCGGGGCTTATTGTCACCGGCACTTCATTACCAAACTTATGGCTTCGTGCTCTTGTGACCATTTTCGCCTCTTCTTTCTACTTACAATATTAATACTACAAGGTATCATGATTCGACCCGTTTGATCCATCTACGGAAATTCTCCATTTTGATGGCTACCAAACAACTACAAACCAATTCTTAACCTACGGATTTAAGTAACATACATGATTGCTACAACCAACACGATTTTATCAACAACACTTAGTTTAACAACAATTCACCAAATGTAACGGATCAAGTTACATACCTTCAAAGTAGGCCTTTCAAACGTGGTTCGCCACCCGCTTGTCCACTTGACGCTCCTGCGCCCGTTCCTATAGAGTTCATTTATGATATGTTTAGAACTCTCTTTAAATCATAATTCGCATAATACACCAAAACATCATAATTATGCGTTTAGACTTGGAATTTCAGTTTTAAGCCTTCTTAGAGGCATTTCAACAAACACTTCAAGGGCAGATTTTTACATGATTAAACATCAAATCTCTAGTTTATCATTCAGCCCTATTTTCACATCATTCAACCTTTTTACATGATTGTTAACTTCTAATTTTCTGAAATCACTTCAAAATTGTCAAATTACACTAGATAAACAATCTATTTCCTAGTGTTCATCAAATTACACATAACCCACTAATCACCTACAATGGTGTTCATAGGTTTCACTAAAATTTCATATGATTTCAACTTGTATTTGTCTAGGGTTTGTCCCTAGACACTATAGTTGTTCCTAAATCATCATAATACACACATGCAACCATAATTTCAAATTTTTCCCAATTTCATGAGAATTTCAAGTTGAGAGTTTTCATTAAATTTTACATACCTTGTAATCCTCTTGCGATGAGGATCATGATTCTAAGCTCGGATTTCGTTTTGGACCAGATTTGCACCTCCAATTGAGAGTTTTAGTGAATTTTTAGGGTTTGAGAGTGGGGTGTGTCGCCCCCTGCTTGTTCTGATCGACCAGACCCCCAAATGGGGTGTTTGGTTTTGTTTTTATTAAAATTAGTGGCATAAGTTTCAATTTTAACATCATTAGCCCCTCCACTTTTGTTTAACATTTAGTTTTGGTTATTTAACCCTACTTCAAGTCCTTTCTAGACTTATAGTTAACTAGGTTATAATTTACCTAGTTAGTAAATTCTTGTTTATTTATGCTTTATAGTTTTAATATAAAGTTTTATATTTTCGGGGTGTTACACTTGTGCGACTAGCCTTGTGCGATTAGTTTTAGGTTTCCTAAAATCATGCAATCTATTCTAACTGTTTCCTATTTCTCATCCATTCGATTAAATCAACACAAACAGTTTCCAATCATACTATAATCAATCAAACTAGGGTTTTAACATCAAATTCCTATGAACCCTAATCATATTCAAAGCATAAACAACAACCATAACATTTAAACACATTAATAGGGCTCATGATCTTGATTACTAGCATGCATCCTAACATAACAACACAACAATCATCCGAATATAGGCACATAACAATTGATTAACATATGTTCGGTTCAATATATATATGAGTCTATTAGCATATTAACACACCTTGTTTCACCAATAATCAAATTAACATTCTAGCTAGTCGTTTGTACCAAATCTCATGAACACATAACATCAATGATTCTATTAGCAAAAACCATAACTATTATACGAGATCATAACAATCACAATATCAATTAACATGCAATCATAGCAATCGGAACATCTTGTACTATGCAAACAATAGTGAAACACTAACCGGATTTGATGTTTGGAACGAAGAAGACTTCGAACGAGGAAGAGGGCTGCTGTCGGTCTTCGAAGGAGAGGGAGAGAGAGTAGGGTTTGTGTGATTTGCAAATAATGAGGAGTATACACCCTCCTCATGGGTTATGCGTGTAAAGGGAGTGGGCCGAACCCATCATGGGCTGCCCTTGGTTCGAATATAAAGGGTGCGGCCCGAATGGGCTTGTGCGATTGGACTAGTGTTGAGTGTTCAAGATTACCATACACTTTTACACATAACACAAATTCGCATAACATGAAACATTTAATCATTCATTAAAACCACATATCAATTAGTCACATGGAGTTCATACAGGCTAAATCAAAATACAAAGGAAGGTTCTAAAATACGAGTTGTCACAAACACATACATTATTACGATCATATAGCCATGTTCAATTTGAACATTGGTTTGACCGAAATGGTCATAACCAAAAGTCAAAGCAAAAGTCAATTTGCTTGACTTTCGGCTAATATCTAGCTTGTAATTGAAACAAGACTGAGTTAGAACACTTAAATTGTTCAAGGGAGTGTTTAAACTTGAGGAGGGAAGCCTTTATAGAGGAGAAGCTATCCAAGAAATGAGAGAAAGAGAAAGAGAATGTGAAGGTGCAAGTTGGAAATGTTCAAGAACTAGGCTATTTATAGATGATCTTGAGCTCCCAAATGATGCTAAGTGCCCCCTGAGGTGTTAAGGAAGGGATTGGTGGCACCCCAGGTGTCCAAGAACTGAGCAAGGTGGCCAAAATCGTGACTAAAGTGGCAGAGAAGCAGGCTGCAATTGCCATCTATTATTGGACTGCCAACGCACCCCTTATGGACCGTAAGGGTGGTGGCTTGCGGTCCGTAAGGACCTTAAGGCGCCCGCAGGAATTTTAAATGCCTTACGGACCGTAATGTTGATACACTTTGTGTGGACGCGACTCGGCTCGGTTCGACTCGGCCTTGAAGACTTGAAGACACGAAGATCGAGGCAAAGCTACAGCCAAGGGGGAGTTTGTTGGTGCACTTGTGTCTGTACTTTGTCTGTATTTCGTCATGATACAAAACGATGTCTTTAATGTAAGGTTGATGTAAGTTTGACCAAGTCAACCATCCTCTTGGTTTGACTTGACCAAACAGTTAGAAAAATGTTGTAAGCTGGTTGTGTCGAAGGATGTGTCATCGAAGGATTGTTTTATATCCTTCGATGAGCTCGAAAGATGAACATTCGATAGATGAGTTCGAAACATAAACCTTCGATGGATGAACTCGAAGGATATCTCGAAGGATATCATCCTTCGAGGTATTTGTGAATCTTTCGATGGCTTTCTGGTCGACAGATGATCTTTCGATCAATCTGTCTGATCCTTCGACCAGACCTGCTGTGTCGGGTATATATACCCATGTAGTGTGTTGTGTGAAAAGCAAGAGAGAAGAGAACACATAGTGAGGACAAGAGAGACAGAAACAGAGAGAGCATTCTGTTGAGAGCACACACACGAGAGAACTTTGAGAGTTTGCAGAATACATCTGTGAACATTGGGCTTGTAACCGAACCTTTCATACACATTAATACAAGTGGTGTTAATCGTTGAATGTTGTGTGTTGTGTTTGTGCTTGTTCTCGTATAAAGTCTCGGTTGCATGCTAGCTTGGATTCCGCACTCGCTAGTGTGTTTGATATAACAAGGATAAGGTTTTATCTCATCCTCGAGAGGGACCTACAAGTGGTATCAGAGCTTTGGCTCTTCTCCTTGTTAAAACTGAGGTGTTCTTGCTGTTTTTCGGGTTTTGAAAAGTTATTTTTTTCTGAAAAACATTGTTAATCGGGTTTAAATCTTGTTGTTTTGCTGGAAGTTCTTATAAAAATCACTTTTTCTTTCATGTTCACATTTTAGAAGTTGATTTTTAGTGAAGTTTCAAGCAAAACCGGGTTTCGAAAGTTTGTAGTTTTACCGGAAAACCCATTGTGTTCATAATATCTTCAAGTGTTCTTCAAAGTTTACATCTTTTGATCTTGTTTAGTTATTTTCGAAAGTTATTGGTGTATTGGAAAGGGTGAACTGATTAAAATAATCAAACAAAATCTGTTTTTGCAGAAAATGATGGTCTGAACCATACTTTCTGCCGAAAGATTTACCAACCCGTCACCTTTTTCACCAACCTGTCACCTGTTTGTCTGCTGTGTCAGTACTCATCGAAAGATATCCTTCGAAGTCGAAAGATCATCTTTCGATCAAGGAGGTTCGACAGATACCCATCCTTCGAACATCTTTCGAAGTCAGTGAGTTATCTTTCGAGCCAAGGAATCTTTTCGAAGGATATATTGTTCGAGCTACTGTTACATTTCGAAAGATAAGGATCCTTCGTCTTGGTGAATCTTTCGAAGTCATTGTTCGAAATTCAACAGTGATCTTTCGAACACTGTTGATCCTTCGAACAAGTGTCTATCTTTCGAACAGGTGTTGATCTTTCGATCCTTGTCTGTTTAAGTTTAACAGGTTGTGCTTTTCAGGTCTTTCGATTCTTGATCCTTCGGCTGGTTGTTATCCTTCGAGATTTTAACATAGTTTGTGAAAATTAAATTTTTAAAAGGAGAAAACTTATTTTTCAAATTTTAAATCAATTTTCACTTAATATATTAATTTTCATAAAATTTTCATAAAATGGGAACAAACGGTCAGTGGGATCCAACCGCGTGGACTCAAATAACTTCGACTCCACAATCATCAGCTATGCAATCTACGCAATCTACGTCAGATTTCGACAAAACTGCATGGATGCGAGCTATTGCCCAACCTCAAGCTGCAATGATAACTGCAAATCAATGGGCTTTGGTCACAAATCAAAGCAACAGCATTCAATCTATGATGCAGAACGACAGTGAAACTGGTACAAGCACAAAACCGCCAAAGTTAAATCACATCAATGATTGGGGATGGTGGAAAGAAAGGCTGAGAACTTATGTTCAGGGACAAGGTCAAGATCTATGGATGTGCTTCTTCACAGCTTTTGAAAATGAGTTGGAAGTTGCAGGATCTAATCCACAAACTTACAGCACTTTGTCTGAAGAAGATAAGAAGAAGTTTGAGTTAGAAAAGAAAGCATTCATGATTCTCACACAAGCTCTTCACAAAGACATTTACCACCAGTTTGTTTACTGCACGACTACTAAAAGCTTGTGGGATATGCTCACGCTACGTTGTGAAGGAAATGCTCAATCTAGAAAGATCAAGCAAGAATTACTGAAGAAAGAGTTTGAAGGATTCACGTGTTTGGAGAATGAGACTTTGGCAGAGTTATCTACAAGGTTCCATCACTTGTTGAGCGAGATGTTTGCTTTTAAAGTCACTGCCACTCCACAAGAATTGGTGAAGAGATTCGCTGATAGCTTACCAGCAAAGTGGAGCAGTTATCTTGAAATTCTCAAAGAAAATGGTGTTCTAGACACAATCACCGTTTATGAATTAATTCAAAGATTGGAGAATAAGGATGTAGAAGAAAAGCTTAAAGCAAAAAGAACACAAACTCCTCAAAATCCAGAAATGTACTTTGGGATTGCAGGAGGTATCAGTGGAGAAAAACCAGCTTCTCAACACGCGAAGCTTCAAACAGCTTTCATCTCAAGCACCGGACCTTCCACAACAGATCAGTTTGATCCTTCAGCATACACGATGATGTATTCAAGACCAGATGTGCAACCGAAAGCTCAACAGCAACAACCGCAACAGCAAGGGTTTTATGGAAGCTCTTCAAACTTTCAAGCCACTTCCAATCCTAACACAGTCAGATTAGACACTTCCAACTTTTCCAAAGTCAGTGTCGAAGTAGCCAAGGAGCATATGGAGATGTTGAATACCTTGGTTAGTGCTTATAGTGGATTGATCGCAGGTCAGATTGGGAATATCAATCTAACCAATGAAGATTATCAGCAAGTGGATAAAGAAGAGTTTGAAATGATGGATATCAAATGGGCTCTTGCTAGTGCAATTCGAAGAGCAAAGGAGTTTATGGAAAGGACGGGGAGAACCAACTTGGAAAACAAGAAAGACACCAAGTATGGGTTCGACAAGCAAGCTGTCAAGTGCTTTAACTGTGGCGAACGGGGTCATTTCAAAAGGGAATGCACAAGACCAGCTCAGCATGGAAATCAAAATCCGTTCAGAAATCAAGGCAACCAGCAGAACCAGAACGGGAACAATGTTCGTACGTTGATACCTGTCAACAACCAAGGCCAAGCAGGGTCATCAAATGCCAACCGGGGGCTGGTGGTTCAAATAGATGAGGGTTGTGATTGGTCGCTTCAGCTTGGAGAAGGAGGAAATGGTGGAACAGCATGTTTTGCTGAAGTCGTAAAGGATTTAAAGCACGCCAGTGGTGGAGAATCTTCCACCAATGGTGTTGCATCTTCTGAAGATGAAGACAGTTCTGGTTATAGTGGAAGCTCAGATGAAGAATCCTCCACTTCAGGAAATGATCATGTGGATGAGACATCAAGTGCGTCAGTCGATGCAGATATTGATGAGCTTTTGGAAGAAGCTGCAGCAGGAACTGAAAGAAGATCTAATTTGATGGATCAAGCTGCTTACTCTTCGTCTTCTCTCCATTCAGCCTTTATGGCTAATGTCGACAGTTCATCAGGTCAGGTATGTGTCGATGAACCCACTGTAGTTAGCTGTGAAAAGTGTGATAGTTTAAATGTTAAATATGCAGAAAAGGAAAGTCAGTTTGAAATCACACACAAACACAATCAACAATTGATTGTAGATCTTGCTAAAGCAACTGAAGCTAACGTGTTTTTAACCAGAAATGAAAAGGAATTTAAAACAACAATTGCGTCATTAAGACATGATGTTTCAGAATTACAAAAAGCTGTTTTGCGAAAACAACATGCTAACAATGATCTTATAGACACAATTGAAAAGCAGATGGTAGAGTTGGCAACCGCTCGATGTGAATGTGAAACAATCAAGCAGAAATTGGAAAGTTATTCCAATTCCCGCTATGTATTGGATCACATTATTGATGTCCAAAAGAAAAAGGGGGATAAGAAGTGTATGGGATTCAAATCATGTCCTCCCCCAATGAATCACAATTACTCCAAATTGCCTGATGACGAGGATATGCCCCGTTTTGAACCTACTGTGCCACTCGGTCTAGATGACTTTGCAGCAGGCCTCGGGTTCACAACTGGTACATCATCCTCGGGTCAATCAGAATCTGAGAAAAGTGTGACAGATTCATCGTGTGTTAAGGAACAGAGTCCTCCCGTTGTTGAGGATACTGATTCTTCAGATGATGAATCTGATGAAATTGTGAACCAACAGTCTGACTCGGTTACAACAGATATTCCAATCGAGAATCACATCCTGTGTGATCCACCAGTGAAACCGAGTAAGACTGAAATGTCAAAAGAAATGGAGTCGATTGTATCAAGTTTTGAAGGGAGTAACTTGTTGTACACGCTCAAAGGAGATAGCAAAATCTACTCTAACAAAGATTTTCCAATTAAAAATGTAAATCAAGATTTAATTGAGCAAATTTTTGAAGGATGCACTGATAAGTTTTTGGGGAACAAAAGTGGCAAAGTTACCGTCACTCAATGTGATCCAATTCCGTGTGAACAAATTAGAAAACAATACGGAAACCAAAAACTACAAGTTGAGCGAAAACAACAAGTCAATTCCGGAAAAGGTAAGGTACAGGGAAAGAAGGCTCAGAACAAGAATTTTCAAGCACCTAAGGTTCAACAACAATGGGTGCAAAACAAAAGAGCTCCTGTTAAGAAAAGAGAACCGAAAGTGAACTTTGTTGGATCCACGGGTTCAGATAAACTTGAAACATTTCAGGATAAATCTAACATTGATTTTGTAAAACAAGTTAGAATTTTAAAACGAAATGATCAGAATAACTACACCCAACACACCAACGGAGGTGATTTAGGTCCAAGCACGTCTAGATCACAAAGCTCATTGTCTGGTTCTCCGTCTGATCATCAACATGTTTCTCCGAGGTTTGTAGAGCGGAGAATGTGTTTTGAGTGTGGCACAATTGGGCATATTGTAAGATACTGCCCATACCTGCAAAAGTTGAAGGCAAAAACAAGTGCTCCCCAAGAAACCAATTACCAAAAACGATCATTTTCCCCGAAACAAGACCCACGTGTCTTGAAAGAAAGGGAAAAGAAGTTAAAACAAAAGAATCAAAAGGTAATTGAAAAGGCCTTAAAATCAGAGGTCAAAGAAGAAAAACCTGTTAAAGCAAAACCTAAAACTGTAAAACCAGTAAATGCTAAAACAATTAATACAAATACTGGTAAAGGACAAACAGCTTGGAAACAAAAACAGGTAATTCAGTCAGGGGGAGCACCACAGGTTCTTTTTCCTAATCATCAAGTGATTGAAATCACTTTTCTTGATGATCAAGGACGACCCAAGTCCACAAAGGCTTGGGTCCCTCTCTCCAACTAATTTTTGAGTGAGTGTGTAGGATATTCCAGGAGGAACTTTCGATAGTCGTAAGATTGTTGATAGTGGAGCATCCTTGCACAAAATAGGCAACAGAAGAAATTGCTGCCTTTGATGGAGAGAAAAAGTAAAGGGAAACAGAAATGTCTGTTGAAAGAGATTGAAAAGCTTCGACAAAATGAAAATCATTTCAAAATGTGAATGTTCAAGGCTTTGATCGGGTCCCCGGGATAGATTCAAATCAAAATGTACGCACCTGCAGCACGTCTGAAGTTCAACAATCTACAAGATGAACGTGCAGTGTACATTTTTTCGTGGTGTGATTGAAGAAAATGTGTTTGTTGAACAAACCAACCGGGTGTACGGATGCCTTGGCATGGGTTGAACAACCGCACACTACTTCACAAGAGAAAGACAAAAACCTTCGCTGGTGCAATGTGGAAGACCAGCCGGACCCAAAGGTTTCTGATCTTGTTGCTGTGAAGAGATTTCTAAGTAGCTACAAAATCGACTTTGAAATCCACACCGGGTGGATATCCAGTTTGGGAGAGCACTCAGATTCCTTGCAATGCACGAAGCAGTTGCAGGATATGGTTTTAAATTTCTAATCTCTCTTTTACTTGTCGATATTTAAGCTGCTTTATGAATTATTATTATCTCGTACAGCACTCTTTGGCCAGACAATGTTGTCATGGTCCGCACCGCTTACCGACATGCCAACTCATTTTTTCCAAAATTCGATAAATCATTTCTGATTCAAAATTAATTTTGGTAAACGGCATTGATTTAACCAACATCGGAAAATCATTTTTGTAAATACCTTTGTGTTTTAAATTTTATCTTAGTTTATTGATTTTAGGGGGAGTAAATCCAAATTTGAAAATCCAAAAACATCGAAAAATTTCAAAAACACAAAAACAATAGAAAAACAAAAATGAGTTTCCTGGCGAGCAAAAGAGAAAATGATAGTACATCAGTGGTCTGTCTAAACCTCTTTAAACCTTAAATGAAAAACGATAAGCAGCTCTATATAAGATGTATCGGTAGGCTCACAATCATTTTAAAGTGTGCAGGGTGATATAAATCTTAAATCGACTGAGGACTGGGTGGGAACCATTCATTGGCATATGGTCTTAGTACCGAAATTTCGTTTGAGAGATTGCCGAGGTTCTGAGATATTCGGTCTTTATGCTGCTTATCATCTGGGTATCATGGTTGTATCTTTTACCGAAAAATAACGGGGACGCAAGTCTAGATCTTCCATGATACCATACATACGTGTACATACTGCATTTGACCTCAATAAGTGATCAACAATCACATGTCCAAATCAAATAAGTGATAAAATATCACATTCATCCGGGAGTCAAGTTCGTCTCTCTGCTGTACGAAAGTACTGACCTGTTCACGGACTTGCTCCTGTGCCCTCATGCATCTGAAACTCAAGTTCCTCATAAATAAGTGATTCTATCACATAGGGCTTGTTTTCAATCAAAATAAGTGAGAATCTCACATCATATACGGTCAAACAGATGATAATCGGTATACTCACCGGTAAGATGAATCCTCGTGCATACCTTGATACGGGAATGTGTCGTGATGTGGATGAACACCGGTCGGTAAGTATAAATTATACCTTAACGTATCCCCTCGCCATGATTACAAATGATAAGTTGAGCTTATGTGGACAACAATACCGATAATTGTTATAGGATGCTTATCTTAATGTTAACTAATTGAAAAACAAGAGCGTTTTGGCATGACCGTACACTGATATGATTCTCTTACCCTCGAAACTCGCAAAAAGAATGTCTGTAAATATTTATTTAATGTTTCCTGTTTATGCATCTTTGTATATATTTATTTATTGCTTTCCGTCTTTACATTTGAAAAATGAAAATTTCAAAAAGATTTTAGGTGTGTTTTAATTTAAACTTTATAAAATCCAAAAAGATTTTTCTTCTAGTTTATTTTTGATTGACCGATGTTGGAACTCGAGTCTATCCTACCCAAAATCCTGATCGTAAGCTGGAAAACAATTGCATCTTCATAAACAGTCGAACTTAACGAGTTTTGAAAGTTAAAGGATTAAAATGAATATTTTTCTAAACTTTCAAACTGCTGTCGGTTGGTGTTTGATTGAGATTTGATCTCATATGTGTCGTTAGTTTAAATGTTAACTATATTCCAAGCGGTTGTTCTCATTATGCGTTTAGCTTTCTTGCATGTGCAGATGCTAAAGGCGAGGAGAACATGTTCGATGAAAAGCTTTGGAATGAAGACACGAAGTGGAGGCACTCAAAGGATAAAATGATCGAGTTGCCGCTGTCCCTTCATCAACACCACAAGGATCTGAAGAATTGACAAGTCAAAAGATTCACGAGCATGACTCAATGGAGAGTTCAATCTAAGGGGGAGTTTATTGACACACTACCTAAGTTAAATGGGGAGTTTGTTGATATACTTTCTACTTACGACGCGTGAAGACTTTGAAGATCCTCCGACATAAAAGTCACAGAAGACGAACCATCACGAGTAGCGTCCAAGGGGGAGTTTGTTGATACACTTTGTGTGGACGCGACTCGGCTCGGTTCGACTCGGCCTTGAAGACTTGAAGACACGAAGATCGAGGCAAAGCTACAGCCAAGGGGGAGTTTGTTGGTGCACTTGTGTCTGTACTTTGTCTGTATTTCGTCATGATACAAAACGATGTCTTTAATGTAAGGTTGATGTAAGTTTGACCAAGTCAACCATCCTCTTGGTTTGACTTGACCAAACAGTTAGAAAAATGTTGTAAGCTGGTTGTGTCGAAGGATGTGTCATCGAAGGATTGTTTTATATCCTTCGATGAGCTCGAAAGATGAACATTCGATAGATGAGTTCGAAACATAAACCTTCGATGGATGAACTCGAAGGATATCTCGAAGGATATCATCCTTCGAGGTATTTGTGAATCTTTCGATGGCTTTCTGGTCGACAGATGATCTTTCGATCAATCTGTCTGATCCTTCGACCAGACCTGCTGTGTCGGGTATATATACCCATGTAGTGTGTTGTGTGAAAAGCAAGAGAGAAGAGAACACATAGTGAGGACAAGAGAGACAGAAACAGAGAGAGCATTCTGTTGAGAGCACACACACGAGAGAACTTTGAGAGTTTGCAGAATACATCTGTGAACATTGGGCTTGTAACCGAACCTTTCATACGCATTAATACAAGTGGTGTTAATCGTTGAATGTTGTGTGTTGTGTTTGTGCTTGTTCTCGTATAAAGTCTCGGTTGCATGCTAGCTTGGATTCCGCACTCGCTAGTGTGTTTGATATAACAAGGATAAGGTTTTATCTCATCCTCGAGAGGGACCTACACGTAAGGCATATACATTGCGGTCCGTAAGGGACCTTAAAAGCTTAAAGGAATATTGAATGCCTTACGGACCGTAAGGCATAAGCCTTGCGGTCCGTAAGGGACCTTTAAAAGCCAAATGAATTTAAATGCCTTACGGACCGTAAGGCATATGTCTTGTGGTCCGTAAGGGACCTTCAGAAGCCAAAATTTGGCATTTTGTCATAAATGACCCCTCCACATCCAAACTTTCACATTTTTACATATTTAGTCCCCCTCGTCCAACTTATCAGGAATATTTGACAGTTGATTGGACATGTGAAGCCATATTATTCGCTATGAATTTCCGAAGTGTTACATCCTCACCCCTTAAAAGAAATATCGTCCTCGAGATTTATTCAAATATATAGAGGTACTTTTGTCTCGTATTTTCTTCAACCTTCCATGTAAATTCTAGGCCACGACGAGAATCCCATTGAATTTCACGATGGGGATCCGTTTCTTATGGAGCTTTTTAACCTGTCAATACTTGGTCGGCATGCACTTAATTGCAAGGAGTTATCTGGGTTTAAATACAGGCATGGTTTGATATTCTTTGTGATGTTTGAAAGTGGGCATGGATTTCGGCTAAAAAGGAGGCTTCGATGAATTTTCTGACGGATCAACCTGATGGGAGGTCCACTTTTATTCTTGTGTTTGGGTGGGCAGGGGGAAAACACGCTTGTGTGGACCTTACAGGGGATGATGGATTTGTTGTTGGCCAGGCAATGTTGATGGCAGAATCATGCAAAGTCGCTAAACATGAGAAAACTTGTTTAGAGAATCAACACGTGCTCATCCCATTTGCTTTTGATACATTTGGTTCTTTAGCCCCGGAAGCCGTGGTATTCCTAAACAAGGTCCAGTGGGTCGTGAATAGTAATTTCTCGTCCCTTAAGAGTCGTTTCGTCTTTAGGAGGATCGGTTTTGCAATTCAAAGGGGGGTTGCGGCACAACTTGTTGCTGGTTTACTTGTCGTTTGTTTATAACTAGTATATAGGACTTGCGCTTTGTTGCGGGAGCGTTAAGTCGAAGAAAAAGTAAACGTTAAAATAATGAATCAAGCACACACATTACGACGTGTTAACTCTAAAAAAATTGACCGAAAAAGTAAAACATAGAAAATAATAACTAAGTCGGTTTAGGACCCGCGAGTTTCGACGGAGTCGTTAAACTGTAAAAAAATAGACGTAAAAACATTGAACCAAATAACTCACAATATTTTGAACTAATCGTAAAATGACAAATTTGTAAAAGGTTAAAGTACAACGGTCAAAGTTGAAAGTGAAAAAGTGTTAGGGTTAAAAATAGAAAATGTTTGTGACAAATATGTAACAGATGAAAACTATGAGGTTAAAAGTGTAAAAGATAAAATTATGAGGATTATGTAAAAGATGAAAATTATTGGGTTAAACACGTAAAAGAAAAAAGGGTTAAATGTAAAAAATATGAAGAGTAAAAAAAAGTCAAAGAGTTAAAGGAAATATAGGGTAAATTTGCTGTTTTAGCATTTTAATGAAATTTTTTAATTACCATAGTCCATTCCAGTCAATGATAAGTTGGTGGTGGAATGGTAGGGAGAGATCTAGTGTTTCAAGTGACCTAGGTTCGATTCCTGGCCCAACTATCTAGTTTCGGCGGTACCTGGTGATGATGGGAGACTATGCGAGTAGGTAGCGATCGCTAGTTCGATCCTTGAACCGAGCGGGTTTTATCTCACCGCACTGTCGTGCCTTCGGGCGAGTGTTCCCGGACTTCGGCCCTAGGTAAGAGTTTTCCCCTGTTTAAAAGCGAGTGTATCCTAATATGGTGAATTTTGGCAGTAGCCTATTTCAAGAATTCATTCGATGTTTAAAACATACTCCATTTCAGGTCCAACCAACCAACTGATCCCATCTAGTTACAAAGAATTAAGTATACTTTCAACCTTTATGAATTCCATGTTTTATGCTTTGAAAACAACTCGATTTTCTCTTGGTCAAAACTTAATTAGATCATACGGTGTGGAGGGGCTTGAAAGAGGGGCGTTATTTGATATGTGGACGCCACATCAGCACGCGCCAGAATAGTGGCGTCGTGGAAAACACGGGGGTGTGGGAAGGAGCGTGGAAGAGGGGCGTTACTCGATACATGGCACCTATTTAATATTATTATTTTCTATTTAAAATTTATATATTTTCTATTAGTTTTGTTAAAAATAACATTATTAGTAATATAATAATTAACAATAATAAAAAAATTACATAATTTAAATAAAAAAGATTACATAACTAAAAAACGATTATATAACTAAAAAACGATTACTTAATTTAAACTAAAAACAAAACATAAAAAAACGGAAACTAAGTACGATATTTATCCATTGTTTTTTTTAGTTTCCCGTACATTTCACGCTCTTCCCCTTGTAGGCGGTCGATCTTCATAGCAATTAATTTCATATCCGTTCGCTTTTGCATTTCTTCATAAAAACCTTTATTTTCTAAGTGTTTCTTTCTTGTTGGATGTTGTTGAACACGTGGATTTCTTCTTAGATGTCAGCCAAAACAGGGTTTTTTTCATCATTCGTAGTAGATGATTTTTGGGCCCGCTTCTTTTACTTATCTCTTCCTAGTGGTCGTTCGGCTTCAAAATCATCGTCGCTTAGGTTGATTTCAAAGATGGTGCAAGTATCCGAGTGACTAGTGGAGGAACAACTTTTGGACCTTTTGAAGGACGATGGTCCTGCTAAAGGTACTCGTGCCCATTTTGGCAAGTTTTTCGCAATGTGCCAACAATGAATATATTTAAAGGTGGCCCCTTTTTTGTCTTCCGAATACAAGGACATCGTACGCGTCAACAAGTCGGTGTCCGTTTCACCACTTTTTAGGTTGTTCTTTAGGTTGTTGTAGTGGCCGTTGAAGTCGGTCATGGCGGTGTTTATTTCACGCCACTTAGACGAAAGACTATCATTTTTCCGATAGAAATCTCGTCCCAAAGTTTTGTAAAAAAGATCATTAATTCGGTTCCAAATATCGTCGCTATGTTGGTTGATACCTATAAAAATATACATTTTAAATATATATATACACACACCTATAACCAAAAATGGAATGTATTTTTACAATAAAGAAATATAAAAATATACTTATAACCGAATTCTCTGAAATCGAAAGCCAAACTTTCGTCAACACCAACTCTTCTTTGTTTGTCTACAGATGTACACGTCGATCCTCTTTTGCTTTTTCCTTTTCGGACTCGGTTTTTTTTATGGTTTCTTTTTCTTCGCTAGAGGATTCAGGTGGGGTAGGTTGAGTTTCCGGTACGGATTATGGTGTAGGTGGAGTTTGTGATAGAGGGGTGAATGGTTGTTGTGGATACCTAAAAGGTAGGTTGGCAAGTAAATGATCGTACGTTAATAAGTGTGCATTGTTAAAAAGTGGTTGCATCGCTTGAGACCCTTGAGGCGGCGAAGCGGTGTTCGGCATTTTGCTAAAACCATATGGGTTGTTCAGATCAAAGTTGTGGTTGTGTGGAAGCATTATTTTTATAAAAGTTGTAAAGATTTTATAAAAAATGAGAGTTGAGAAAGTTGGGTAGAATGAAAATGATAGTTTTTTATATATAGAGGAGGTGAAATAATTTTTTTAAATGAATTTTTTTTAATAATGTCGTTGGGGTCCAACGGCTAGTGGGGACCCCAATCAAACCACGCCATGTCGACACTCGTTTACTTTCAACGCCGGTAGGAAATCTCAATCCCACATGACAACGCCGAGCCCGATGTGGTGTGTGAGGCGTGGAAAGGCAACAACACTGCTCCACCACCCCACACCGTGTGGTGATAGAGTCAACTTAAAAAGAATGCTTCTAAAACTCTTTTTGGGATAAAATGATAAACAATAAAACTTGAAGGTTGTTTATGCAATTCAATCAAACGAAAAAAAACAAGAGAAAAGGAAAACTTGGGGAACAATAAAACTCCTAACGAAGTATAATAAAATCAAGATCATCATCATCATCACTTGCTCTCGATTCAGCTCACAAGTTTTTGATTTTCACTTCAATCCGACATTTGATTCTTCACGTTCTCCTTAAGGTCTGTTTTTAATCTTCAATTAATTGAATTTGTTTACAATTTGCCTGTCGATCATTTAAGTTTGGAAGATTTAGTTTTTAAGGATGTATACGCTTTAATTTTAACCAAGATTAGTTTAATAGGTTAATGTGGTAGTTTGATTTGCACTACATACTCTATGTTAATGGTTTATGGAATTTGAATAAGAAACCCTAGTTTTGAATCTGTTTGGTGGATTACTGGAGTTGTAATTATTATAATGTTTTTGTCTTGTTTAGATATTGTGTTTTTGTTTTTTTTTTTTTTTTAGTTTAAGATTATTTGCAATTGCAATATGTAATTGAAAGTTTGGATAATATTCTTAGCTTATGAACCTAATTTGGGTGTGAAATTTGCAAGTTTACGATCATAAATGTAACAAAGTGAGGTATATTTTTGGTTAAGATGGATTTAATCATGATATTTTGTGTTTACATTAACCCTGTGGAGGCTGTTGGATAAAAATTTGGTAATTTGGGTTTATTTGTTTTTAAAGTGTCTATGAATGATTATTACCTGCAGATGTTACTAACGGTACTACAACTTAATGAGCTAGTAGTTGTTTTCGGCTAGTGTTAAATATGGGGTTATTTTTATATGAGTTAACTTCCGTTTTGCTCCCTGTGGTTTGGTCACTTTAACGGTTTTGCCCCAATCATTTAAAAACGACCATTTTCCTCCTTGACGTTTCGATCTTATCGCCAGTTTTCTCCCCCGACTCTAACTCCATCCATATTGTATGTTAACTGAAAGTGTATGTTTTGTAATTTCAAGTTAACATACAAGATCCAAGTACCCTTGCGTTATACTTGAAATTACCAAAATACTCTTTCCAGTTAACATACAATATGGATGGAGTTAGAGCCGGGGAGCAAACTGGCGACAAGATCGAAACATCAAGGAGGAAAATGGTCGTTTTTAAATGATTGGGGCAAAACCGTTAAAGTGACCAAACCACAGGGAGCAAAACGGAAGTTAACTCTTTTTATTTTCTTGTCAGTTGTAGCAAGTTTAGATAGTAGACACGTCCTGGAGCTTCACCGAACAATTAAGAGATCATATATGCCAAGGTGTTTTTAGAAAGTATATGTAGAAAGTGGTTTATTGAACAAGTGGAGTCCATGATGCAGGTTTTCATATGTAGCTACTTCTAGTGTTGTAGTTGATCAATCACTTTTAGACATTAGTCACTAGGCGGTGAACACTTTCTTACGCAAGTCCAGATCTAGAACAAAACATACATTAACAAGTTTCAAGACTTCATGATGTCATTGTAGTTTTAGACTTTTAGGACAGTTTATTCACCTGCTAGAACCTGTTCTACATCTGTAGTCAAATATTGTGAGAAGAGGCTTGTTCGAAAAAATAATATAATCTCTCACATTGTTTCTATTTCTTTACTGAAGCTGTTATTAATTCTTGTTTTGTGGGTAATCCTAAACGATAGATGTCGAGAAGGTACGACAGCCGAACAACGATCTTCTCCCCAGAAGGCCGTCTCTACCAGGTCGAGTACGCAATGGAAGCCATCGGAAACGCAGGATCCGCCATCGGAATCCTCTCAAAAGACGGTGTAGTCTTAGTCGGCGAAAAGAAAGTCACTTCAAAACTCCTTCAAACCTCAACCTCAACCAAAAAAATGTACAAAATCGACGATCACATCGCATGCGCTGTAGCCGGCATCATGTCCGACGCCAACATCCTCATCAACACGGCCCGTGTCCAAGCACAACGCTACACTTTCTCGTACCAAGAACCCATGCCCGTCGAACAACTGGTTCAGTCACTCTGCGACACCAAACAAGGGTACACTCAGTTCGGTGGTCTCCGCCCTTTCGGCGTCTCATTTTTATTTGCCGGATGGGATAAGAACAACGGGTTCCAGCTTTACATGAGTGACCCGAGTGGAAACTACGGCGGGTGGAAGGCGGCGGCCATTGGTGCTAACAATCAAGCCGCTCAGTCGATGCTAAAACAGGACTATAAAGATGACATTACCAGAGAAGAGGCGGTCCAGCTGGCGCTTAAGGTTCTTAGCAAGACGATGGACAGTACTAGTCTTACGTCTGATAAGCTTGAACTGGCGGAAGTTTTCTTGTCATCCTCTGGGAAGGTTAAGTATCAGGTGTGCACACCGGATGCTCTGAGTAAGATGTTGGTTAAGTATGGTGTTACCCAGCCTCCTGCAGAGGCTTGAATGCTTTGATCTTGGTTTCCTTTGCTTGTTTTGGATAATGATTTTAAGTTGTATGGTTGGATCTTGAATTTTTTACCTTGTGTCAACTGTCAAAACCTATGATAAATGCTTGATTTTATGTTTAAATTGATTTAGACAATTCTAGCTCCACTTAATTCCTGGGTTTTAAAAAGCGCGTCTGAGGCGCGCTTTTTCCACAAAGCGCAAGAAAAGCACATTTTTTTGGGTTTTTTGAGGTCTGAGGCCCGCGCCTTATGTATTTTGGGTGTTTTTATGTTGTTTTTATGCATGAAAGTGTTGGACAATAGTTTTTGGCTTGTACATGTAGGTAAAATCATATATAAACCTTAGTTATAACTATATTTTGGATAAGGGATGCTAAAAACCCACCGCTTTTGCGCTTTGCGCTTCGCGCCTCATTTTTAGACCTCGTCGCTTTTGTGCGCCTCTCGCTTTTTAAAACCAAGCTTAATTCTTAGTTAAACAAACGGAGCAAGAGCTAACCTGGTCGATTTAACAGAGCTCGAGCTCAGCTTGTTTCGAACCTAAAGTGTGAGTTCGTTCTGTTTATTACATAGTTAATAATATATAATATATTAATTTATTTGCATGTATTTTTTAATTTTATATTATATACATTACATAATATATATATTCTCATCATAATTGTATATAATAAATTAATAATAATTCTTATGTAATCGTATAAATATTATATTAAATAATAATAATATTAATAATAATAATAATAATAATAATATAATATAATATAATATTTGTATAAATAATAGGGCTTGTTTAGCCTCAAGATCTTAGTCAAAGTCGGTATATGAAGCTTGGGCTAGTTTATCTTCAAAGTCGATAATGTTTTCGTTAAATTCTTATAATCTGTTGTTTTTTTAATCATGCTCAAGTTTGATCTTGAATCACCCACCTCATAAGGATCAACTCATCTGCATTCTCGAGACGCCATCAGACACTGTAGCACCAGATTTCTCCCAATCGACCCACCCAACAACATTCAATACTCTTGGCTGCTACGCCAGATGTGCAGAGGCTCTTCAGGTGCTATATTTCCAGCCCTTTCTAAAGCAATGTTGTATATTTTCAGGCAGGTTTTTCCTCATGCTCCAGGCACGAAAAAACGCCAAAGTCCCATTCAGATCCATGTGTTCCGAAATTTCAAGAAATGGACTATTATTATGTTCACATTTGTATCACAGGTAGTAACGTGTCGGTTCACATGTCTCCTTTGCTTTTCTTTGATAGTATCCCATCTAATTTTTTTATCTATTATGCACATGTGTGTGTAGTGTCAAAAAACTGTAAGTACCATATTTTATAAACATAATGAAATATACATGCATCCTAGGCAATTTATATCATAAATAACGTGATTCTAGCGGTTGTCAACATTTATTGATTCTGAACAGAACACTCTCTTGTATGTGTTATATATAATTTATTTATATATACACACATACATACATGTGTGACTAACATAGGAAACACCTTGATTTGTAATTACAGTCACCGGTCAATTGATGTTCTTGCTCAAGTCATAAAAAACCCACAACAGAATACAAACTAAACCAAGAAAAGACATACACCAACTCTAAGATTATTTATCATGCTAACCAAACTACTTAAGAATCTTTAATAATAATTACAATCAAAACTAAGAGAATAAAGTCGAAATACTTAGGCTAAGGGGTGTGGGGTTCGGGGGAGTCCCATTTGGCATCGGCGCCGAAGGGGAACATCACCCCCACCCATTCGGCTTCGGGGTATTTTCCCCCATCTCTCCGAACTAACATGTCTCTATCTCTCTCTTGTTTCTCCCCCTCTCTTGAGTGAGTTGTAAAACTATTGAAGAATCTATACTATATAATAAAAGAAACCTGATTTGGGACACATGTCATTCAATGAGGGCATCAATAATTTATAGATAAATTTTAAATTTTAAATTAAAAAGATTTAAATATTATATTAGAATTTTATTTTGATTGTAAATCTAAAGTCTAAAATGTGTTTTAAATCTAATCTATAATTTATAGATTTAATTTTGATTTGAAATATTTAAACAAAAACCCATAAAATTAATAACTATTTAATTAATGAAACGTTAAGATGAAGGTAGCATATTAATTAACGGATAAACCAAATAAAATGCGTTTTTTTTTTTTCAAATTTTAATATGGGGGTAATCTTTTTTTTTTTTTTAAAGCATCTTCCCTTTATTTTTTTATGCAAGCTTTATATATTATATTACTTAAAAGTTTGTTCATCTTTGTTTTTTTCAAACAATATTCCAACCGAATAACTTTGTATTTGAAACTATGTATAAGCTGTTTATATGTTATTAGTAATTTAAACTAAGAATTGTTGTTTTTAACTTGTGCTATTAATAGATAATATTCATGTTAATTATTTATTAAACAAATAAAGTATTAATAAAAATCATAAAGTTATTTGTTTAATGAAATTAATAAATAGGAAGAGTTACAGAATTGTTTTTGTTATTTGGTATTAATCAATCTTCATCATAAAAACAATTAGCGACGTTCTATATCATTACACTAATAGTCAAACATAAAACTTTAGAGTATGTATGTAACTAAATAGCATTTCAATACGTCAATCCTATCACATTTAGTTAAGATTGTATTATTAATCGTGTGATTAAAATAGGATTTGCAATTCAAAAGGGGGTGGCGGCGCAACTTGTTGCCCGTCTACCAACCCATGATTTGTAATTTGCATCTTTTTATAGTTAAAAAAAAGAGATGCTAAAATCAAACCGTTGACTTTTAACATCAATAATATATAGTAAAACATTTTATAATATTAAATAGGATTCCAAGACGTCTTAATCCTCGCGTATTTTAATAAATAAATGTATATCAAAGTTTATTTTTTTAAACATATCTTAACGACTATATGTGTAATACACGGATTTAATCAACATGTACAATACGATACACGGGGTTTTTTAAAGATATATTTTTTTATTATTTAATATATAAAACATATATTCATTCAACCCGTGTAATACACGGGGTTCTAACCTAGTTTACTAATAAAACTAAAAGTATCTTATTTATTATAACCTTTTTTAGGCTTTACTAACTTTTTTGGCATTTTTATTCTGCATTCCGGTCTATAACCGAAATGATACAACACATACAAGTCATGAATTGAAAAGAAGAAACTATAAACAAAAAAAACATTATTTAATAAGTTAAAAGTGGCTGTAATTACAAATATGAAATAATAATAATAAACAATAATGACAAAAATTACAAAACTTAAAAGGGTCAAAAAAACGTGTCAATTTGAATTTTGTCACTCAAGCTTGTTTTCTAACTGTTTTCTTACGCTTGTATAACAAGTGAATTGTGCTATTGCGATATGCATAACTAGTCAAGTTGGATCTTTAAGTTTTGCTCAAACTAGCAACTCTAGTCAATTATTACTCATCATCCAAGAAGACAATACACAAACTCACTTTGCTACATGTCAACTGTATATAAGGAAGAAGGTTATGAATCAAGTTTGTACATGCTTTTAGAAACATAACAAACAATCTAATTCAACCAAAACTTTTACTTCAAAATCTCCCTTAAACACCACCATTTCATGTTTCTTCCATTGCTTCACTTTTTTCAACTCCCTTCCCTGACAACACAAAACTCAAATTTAAACTCATAAAAACAAATCAAACGAAAAGGTTATGCGCGTTAACAATTTTTTACTCGTTAACCACTCAACTCACCTTTCTTCTTCTTGCCACCACCCTTCTTTTTGGACTTCACAGGAAGAGATAGCCACCCTTTGATCTCAGGATCATCAACAGTTTTAGTCGGCTGCAACTCCTGAAGTGTATGAGAGGTTATACGGTCGGACCCATTTGGCATGAGGAGGACCGTGAACTTGATCTGTGCCACAAAGTCACCTGTACAACCACAAACGGTCATGTTCAGTCTGGTGGAACTAGTAACCGGATGTACCAAATCGAAAATATCCGTTACCAGGCTTTTCATGAAGAACAGGGTACGGCTGCAAAAGCTCATGGTTAACACATTCCAACAACCCAAATCGTGCACGCTTCTCTTCCAAAACCCTGTCACCAAACCCACCATTTCAAACTTATAACAATGTCATTTTCCCATGAGTTTTGTGGCCAGTTTTGTCCAAAGGTTTGTTTTTTCATATATGGATCCAAAAGGTTTGAAATCTTGCCATTTTCATCCGGCTCGTTAACTCGATCCATTTTTATCCGTTAAGTCGAGGGTATTTTCGTCTTTTTTTTTAATTTAAACGGCAATTTGGCCTTTTCACGTTATGTACAAGCATTAGCATTATGTACATCAAGTGAAAAAGACCGAATTACCGTTTTGAGTTATTACCCTGACTTAGCAGAGAAAAATGGATGGAGTTAACGAGCCAGATGAAAATGGCAAGATTTCAAATCTTTTGGATCCATATACGAAAAAAAAATACCTTTGGACAAAAGTGGCAAAACCTTAGGGACGAAAATAACATTTTACTCAAAAAAAAACAGGTTGCATATATATAATATATACAAACACTCGTATGAAAATATACCTAGCTGAGAATGGCATGATTGGGAAATTTTGACTGATCTCACTGAATACAAACCGAGAAGCTTTCATTTTCAAGTGATAACTCTTATCAACTGCTCTTTTATATATTGTTGTCTGTTTTTCATCCAACAATTTTGGCTGAAAAATCATCAAAAACAATGAGTAAACAAGGAAGATAATGTTTTACAAAAGCTAAAAGTGAGTAATCACCTTGCCATCTCCGGTGCTGGTGACGATATCAATTGAATAAACTTCGTTCTCCTCAAACTCGGCATCATCAACTCTGGTTTCGGGATTTGAGACGCTCAATACGACTTTGTTCCCGTCAATCACAAATTGTTTCAATTGATGACTTAAAACACCTTCCACAATTTTGCAGTCGTATGCAGCAGCAACTTTTTGAATGGCTTCAGTAACATCTTGGTTCTGAAACAACAAAGATATAAAGAAAATGAATTGATGTGCCACCATAACATATAGAGAGAATGTACAAAATCAAGATGCTTATACTGGACATGATTTTCTATCAGTGTAACTATGACTATTAGGAGCATCATCGGAGTATCTCCATAGCCCATTGAAAAACATCATCACTTAGAAAAATCATGTTTCAAATCACTTAAAAAGACATTAACAAAACGATAACGACAAAAGTGTCCAAAGGGACAAACAAAGATTAGCATGACATTCCAAAAGCTGATAACATGAACTAGTATGAACGTTTAATTATCTAGAGACAGGTTGTGCCAACCAAGATGATTTTACTATTCTGGACATGATTTCTATCAGTGTAACTATGACTATAAAGAGCATCATCGGAGTAACTCCATAGCGCAATGATAAACATCATCATTTAGAAAAAATCATGTTTCAAATCACCCAAAAGGCATCATCAACAAAACAATAAAAAGGAAAGTGTCAAAAAGTGGCAAACTGAAACTATTATGATATCAAAGAGCTGTGAATATGAAATTAAATGATATATCAATGTAACTATACAAAACATGATTTACTATCAGTGTAACTATGACTATTAAGAGCATCATTGGAGTAACTCCATAGCACATGATAAACATCATCATTTAGAAAAGATCATGTTTGAATATTTAAATCACCCGAAAAGGCATCATCAACAAAACAATAAGAACAAAAAT